>APFE031133135.1:60997-98604 GCA_000404065.3 Pinus taeda
TCTTAATACTTGATACCAAATTTAAAATAAATATAATACATATTACATAATTAAATAACTAAAAAATATATATCTTAGAAAAATTGATTCTTAATACTTGATACCAAATTTAAAATAAATATAAATTCTTACCCAATTTAAACTAAATATAATACATATCAAAGAGATTTAGAACAATCGGCGAAAGAGCGCGCTATTAAGGCGCTCTGTAAGCAAAAGTCACCCGTTCTAGTCTCGTTGATACCAAAAATCCAGCATGGTTTCCGCTAGTGCGGCTCAGGCTGGGTGCGATTCCCGGGTGACTTTGACAGCTTAGATGCCCTTGAGTCATGGCCTCTCAGCCACAAGGTAAACTTGATTTTCAGGATTCACCCACTTATCAATCAAAAAAATATAATACATATTACAAAATTAAATAACTAATATATATATATATATATATATATATATTACAAAAATAGATCTCTTAATACTTGATACCAAATTTAAAATAAATATAAATCCTCATACACAATTATTATAATATAGTGAAATTAATATCTAATTTTTTAACAATTAATGATTATTATAACATAGTAAAATAAATTTTAAATTTTAAAATTATTATTATTATTAACCCATAAAAATAAAATAATTATCCAACGAAATAGAATTCTATATAACATTCCAATAAAACAAATATTTATTGAAGAGAGTAAATATTATTATGGAACAAAATAAAATATACAATAATCAAATAAAACAAAATATGTATTGAAGTAAATATTTCACAAACATGCATAATAATTTAAGTTTTCGCTAATTATGTTAAAACAAAAACCGAAATCTTTTGCGCGAGAACAAGCGCATCCCCGTGTGAAGAAAAGTGGAACACAAAAGAGAGGACGATTTGAATGGTCCAAAGGTCAAGAAGAGGGAGGGAGTTACATGTTACATCGAAGTACGGCACTTGGATCAAAGAAAAGTGGGTGAACAAGTGTAATATTCTCAGATTTTCCTTGTGTTCGTTTTCTTGTAATGCTTTTGCTTCCAAAGGCATATCAGTTTTAGTAGTAGGTATTAAAAGATTGAATTAGTATATATTATTAGTAATTGCTCTTAAATTTAAATTAATTTAAATTAAATATATATATATATATATATATATTATATATATATATATAGTAAGATAATCATTTGAAAAATTAAATTATTAAATATAACAGAATAAATATTATATAAAAAGTTATTTGAAAAAACTCTTGTTGTTTATTTGTTGATGGAAAATTTGTAGTCACAACATTTTATTATGCTCAGAGTAACATGATTGATGGAAAATTAGGTAGGTAAATAAGTAAACAATAACGCAATTTATATAATTCCTTATTTAATTCTTAGAGTATTGAAAAAAACCAGACATAAATTGTTGGGAATTGTCAACTTGTTAGTTTGGTAGCGTCTCTACCAAGCCAAACCCAACATAGAGACACCTTCCATATAATTAGTAAATGTACAACAATTTTAACAATAATATATTAAACTAACTTTTTAGATAACAAAAAATATATACTCAATGAATATGCTTCTAAGACACTCATGTTAGAGTTTTCATATTTAAAAATAAATATTTACAATAAATTATATTTATTATATTTATAATATAAATATTATATTTATTACTATTGGAATAATAATACTTATTTCAAGTAATATAATTACGATGTAAGGCATTCTCTTCTGAAATGAACTCTCCGAAATGCTTTTATGTCATAATCTTAACCGTCAGATCCATTGTTAGACGATTCAACGATGATCTGCCATCCAATTTAATTAAAAAACATTAAAAAATTGTTAAAGTAATTAGTTAATTAAACCCTACCCAGTCGATTCGTGTGTTCGCTACAAAGGAGGGCGGGCAGGGGCGAATGTCTTTGCTGCACGAGGATGGTCGCTTTTTTTGCAAAATGAGGAGTGCAGGAGAATGAGAAGGGCCAGAAGGAGGATTAATCAGTTGGCAGTTTTGCCTTGCATCAGTTTCTTGTGTGCAGAAGCTGGTTGGATGGTTGAAGAAGACAGAACCTATTACTGCAAGGTTATTTGTCGAACCTCAAACTTCTTTTCCCTTTGTTGACAGGGTTTCTTTCTTTTGTTCTGTTTTTAGCGTTATTCTTTTTTGTGACTGGTTTACTTGTTTGCGCAAGGATGCAAGCCAACAGAGCACATAGAAGTCGCAGGATCGAGTTCCATGTCTGCTGACCCTGGCCACATAGCTTCGAATGGCTAAATTTCATGCAGGTTCATGCAATGGCAATGCTTTTCTGCTTTCTATATTGATTTTTTGACTTTGTTTATAGCCAAATGTAAATACCTTCACAATATTGTGTAAATAGCAGTATTATTTATGTTTGTGATATATTGCTTTATCTGTTTGCATTTGTTCTATGCAAGAAAGGCTTTGGAAGACGACTGCATCTGCTCAAGTAAGTCGTTGGGTAGCTCAAGAGACAGGTCATGGAGACTTTTTTTGGACAAAGGACATGTACCAGAAGCAAAGAAAAAATGCTCATGCAATTGCAGCTGTTGTCATGAAGTTTTGGCATGAAGTGGAGACACTCTCATGCAAGGGTGATGTTGCTCCTTTATAGTAGAGTAGTAGTCCACTGGTGTCACAAAAGGAACCAAATGGTGATAACTCTGTTCTAGATTGCATTATTCACTGAAATTTAGTGCAGGATCACATATTTGACTAAAGTTTTATCAATTATTTTATCCATCTCTTGTTCAATCTAAATGTATGAAAAGGAAATCAAGATTGCAAACTTGACTGAACTTTTATGTAATTCACAATTTTTTTTCTATTAGATTTTCTTCAATAAAAGGCATGAAAGGGAAATGAAGTATGGTAGAGAAATAAATGTTGCTTTTATAATTTATTAATTAAATATGAAGAGGGCGACATAAATCAGTTATAATTTTTTTTAATTGACAGTGACACCTAATATAAACTTCTTCATTTGATTATAGCTTTAAAATATTGAGTTTTTAATGCTACTAGAACTTTTACTAGACATTTATGAGAAATAAGCATTGCTCTATGCATAATGCATAGAAGGAAAATAATTCATTTTATATAGTGTAGAGTAAGAGCTTGGATTAGTGCTTAAGAATGAGCACCAAAGGGGGTTTATCAAATCTTTTGAGCTGAGGAATCATTCATTAACTCTCAAGATAGGAATTTTGATAGATTTTAAATAATGTTTTGATAGGATTAAATAAGGTTTTCTTGTAACAATGCTGGGATACAATATACTTAATATTTCGAGAAAATTTTAGGGTGATCATATTTACTTTAGGGATAGACTTTATTGAATCTAAAATATATGATTTAAGATTGGAAGAAAGCTTATAGGAATGTTTAGTGATTTGTTCAAAGATGTTTCTACTCATTTGGAAGTTAATGACAAGTTATTGATAATGTTTATCTTCAAAGTTAAACAATATTGTCTTCTTATTTTAGTGTTTTGTTTCATATTGAAGCTCCACATTATGTTTCGAGAGATTTATTTTTAGGGCCCGAGTTTATTCTTACCAAATTAGTAAGAGTTCCCCCCTACTAATAGCGATAGGTTATTGGAGAAACATTTTTTTGAGATGACATCAATTAAAACAACAAAAGGAGAGGATACAAAATTTCATTCTACTTAATGCCAGAGTAATGAGCAAGAGATGTCTCTGTGTGCAATGTTGCCATGGTATATGTTTTATATTATGATTAATTTAAACATGCTTGTATGGATATTATCATTGATTAACCCTTTCTTTTGGAATATGCATCTTATATTTCATCTCTAAAATATAAAAAGATACATCAACAATGTATCGACATGGAGTCAAGGTGAAATTACCTAGATTTAGCCTCCATACTAATTTGTGTACTTCAATCAAATGCAACTCTTTGAGTGGCTTTACCCATGCCCCTTTTTTGTTCATTTGGGACTCAAATCTTTGGTAGGAAAAAGTACTTGACAAAAGCAACACAAAGCACATCAAAATCTAATTCAAATAATGGTAAAAATAGTAAATTTATTTACAGGATCATTCGGATACCATGTGACTTTGAAATGTAAGTGCTCTATGCGATTTTGAATTATATATCAAATATTTTTGACAAATTCAACACAAAGTACAACAAAATTTAATTCAAATAATGGTAAAACCAGTAAATTTATTTACAGGATTATTCTAATACCATGTGACTTTGATATGTAAGTGCTCTATGCGGTTTTGAATTATCTGTGAAATATATATATAAGAGGAAAACTCAGAGCTTTAAAGTAATAATGATTGGCGGATTGCTGAGAAATACCTTATCCATGTACCTGAGTGCTAAATGTATTGATTTTAATGTCCCATTAGTATTATTTCTAGCAATATTCCTTCTATATTTTTGGCCTAGGAGTCGATCTTCAAGTATTGTTGTCCATTCATAAGAAATTCTTGTTCATAATTGCCATAGTTCAGCGGATATAGCTTTCCTTCCCAATAGTAGCACACCCATGAGAGAGAGGCAGAAGGTGTGGTTAGTCCCCACTAATTGAAATGGAAGCCCATATGGGACACTATGTGCAACAAAGATTGCCTTTTCCCAACAACATTACCATGACCCCCCTATAATATATTCATTATATAGGAGACTACTCTATCTCAACATTGTTAGTTGTGTTGTGAAATATTGTTTTAATGCCAAATTTGCTTGACATGCAGGCTAGACTAAGAAAGAACACATAATCTTCTAATTCAAAACCTTTTCTGGAGCCTCCACGAAGGAAATCTCATTGGGATTTTTCCCTTGAGGAAATGTGTTGGATGGCTAATGATTTCATGCAGGTTCATGCAATGGCAATGATTTTCTGCTTTCTGTATTGATTTTTTTACTTTGTTTATAGCCAAATGTAAATACCTTCACAATATTGTGTAAATAGCAACATTATTTATGTTTGTGATATATTACTTTATCTGTTTGCCTTTGTTCTATTCAAGAAAGGCTTTTGAAGACGGCTGTAGCTGCTCAAGTAAGCCATTGGGTAGCTCAAGAGACAGGTCATGGAGACATTTTTTGGACAAAGGACCTATACCAGAAGCAAAGAAAAAAATGCTCATGCGATTGCAGTTGTTGTCATGAAGTGGAGGCATGAAGTGGAGGCACTCTCATGCAAGGGTGATGTTGCTCCTTTGCAGCAGGGTAGTAGTCCATTGGTGTCGCAAGAGGAACCAAATGGTGATAACTCTGTTCTGGATTGCATTATTCACTGAAATTTAGTGCAGGATTGCATATTTGACTAAAGTTTTATTGATTATTTTATCCAGCTTTTGATCAATCTAAATGTATGAAAAGGAAGTCAAGATTGCAAACTTGACTGAACTTTTATGTAATTTACAATTTTTTTCTATTATAATTTCTTCAGTGAAAGGCATGAGAGGGAAATGAAGTATGGTAGAGAAATAAATGTTGCTTTTATAATTTCTTAATTAAATATGAAGGGGATGACATAAATCAGTTATAATTTTTTTTTAATTGACGGTGACACCTAATATGAACTTTTTCATCTTATTAAAGCTTAAATATATTGTGTTTTTAATGCTACCAGAACTTTACCTGGACATTTATGGGAAATAAGCATTTCTCTATGCATAACACATAGAAGGAAAATAATTCGTTTTATACGGTGTAGAGTAAGAGCTTTGCTTAGTGCTTAAGAATGAGCACCAAAGGGGGTTTATCAAATCTTTTGAGCTCAAGAATCATTTATTAACACTCAAGATAGGAATTTTGATAGATTTTAAATAGCGTTTTGATAGGATTAAATAAGGTTTTTTTGTAACAATGTTGGTATACAATATACTTAATATTTGGAGAAAAATTTAGGGTGATCGTATTTACTTTAAAGATAGACTTTATGGAATCTAAAATATAAGATTTAAGATTTGAAGAAATCTTATAAGAATGATTAGTGTTTTGTTCAAAGATGTTTCTACTCATTTGGAAGTTAATGACAAGTTATTGATAATGTTTATCTTCAAAGTTCAATCAAGCAATGTTGTCTTCTTATTTTAGTGTTTTGTTTCATATGTTCAAGCTCCACATTATGTCCCGAGAGATTTATTTTTAGGGCCCAAGTTTATTCTTACCAAATTAGTAAGAGCTCCTCCCTTACTAATAAAAATAGGTTATTGGAGAAACATTTTTTTGAGATGACACAAATTAAAACAACAAAAGGAGAGGATACAAAATTTCATGAATCGAGACTCTTAATATAAAGTGTTCAAACATAATGTGAATGAATTTGTCGTTTACTTTCACAATTGTGAGGAACCAATTGTGCCATTTATCATTGACTTCTTAAATGATATTCTCATGAACAAGGATTATGATGCCAATGTTATCATGGTCAAATAACAATTAGAATGGGGAATTTCACAATTGTGAGGAACCAATTGTACCACTTATAACTGACTTCTTAAATGATATTCTCATGAACAAGGATTATGATGTCAATATCATCATGGTCAAAACAACAATTAGAATGGGGAATTTCATAAGTGGTGAGAAAGATTCAATATTTAGATGGCATCATCACATGGTAAGAGCAATACAATTTTACCCCAACCAATGTACACTTCTTTCTACAAAGTGAAATATATTGGTTTTCCACTAACATTTATTAAACCAAATTTATGAAATGCATTTGAAGACATTGAGTCACTATGGAAAGAGAATGATGGACACCTAGTTGAGGCTATGGAAATGATTGATAAAATACAATGGTCCAAAGAGACATCAAATAATACCACTGTTTTATAGTTTATACATTTTACACTATTGAAATAAGAATAAGAAGCAACAAGTAACTAAATTAACAACATCATATAACAAATGACGAGGGAGTTTATTAATGTTCCCCTTACTACTAAAGTCTTTCTATTAAGCTTTCTTCATAAAAGTAGACCAATTTCTAATGAACAAAAATTATTATCCATTGCATTGTGAATTAAGGTGATATGAGATTACTTTGTTATGAAATGTTTGATTTAAATTATTTACTTATAAAGGTTCCGAAGTCTTAATGAAGAGCATTTTCATAAATCCTTCACTTTGAACATATTTTGGTTGGAATCTCCCTGAAACATAACATATGATAAAAAAAGAAACACCAATAAAGAAACAAAATTGCATAAAATTTTGACTTCTTTCTTCTATGCTATTATTTCTTATGCATTGCATAAAATTTTGACTTCCTTCCTCTATGCAAACATTTCGTATGCCATTGCCTTAGCGTTTCCTTCGCAATATGTGGTGCAAATGCTAGTTATGGTTTAAATTCTACTTACATGGATGGACTTAGCATTGATTCAAATATTTAAGAGAGGGTGTGAGATAAATGTATTTGTAAGGGTTTTGTAAGAAGGATAATAATTTTGAAATGTAAGCAAAGCAGTGTATACTTGCTTTGACTATGTTTTCTATTTTATATGAATAATTTGAAGATATTTTAAAAGTTAAGCAAATGTGAGGGTGTTATGTTTTTTCTTTTTAATTTTTCTTGGTTCTATTAGAATGCAAATATGAGAAAAATAATTATGTTTTCTATTAATAGATATAAAAAGGCTTAACAATTTAAAAGAATAAATGTCATTTTACCAATGATAATTTGTTGCTAATAAAAATTTGTTTGTAAAAAAATATAAATGATAAAATTTTAGTAATAGAAATGTTATTTTAATAATAAAATTATATAGGTAATAAAAATTTGTTATTTTAAACCGTTTGTGAAAATAAAAAGAATGTTATTTTAAACCGTTTGTGAAAATTCAAGTGTAAATACTGCATTCTTTTCGTACGTACATTATTTGTTTCAAAGAAATATAGTAATACATCCGAACAGCGTTCTCGGTCTGATTTGCAGCTAAACATTTTTTTCGAAATTGTTTAATAAACTCACTAACAGTCTCACATGGTTCACCGAATACGGAGTCAGGAGTCAGATATTTAAAGACTTAATAATAATAATAAAATCCGGATTAAAAAATGATAAATATTAGGGAATAATGCCACAAAATATTATGTGATATTGACTACACAATACAAAAGACGTTAATTGTTTGACACGGCATCGAAAAATTAGTAGGGTTGTTGTTGAAAAGAGGTAGTGTAAGTTGGGTCAATGTTTTACATGTTTAACATGGTAGTAGGGAAAATTATAAGGGTTGTTGTTGGAAAGAGGCAGTTAATATTTTGGAATTTAGTGGTAATAGAAATTATGTGTGTTGTACTTCAAGTTCATGCTTCAAATTTAAGTGACAAAATTCTTATTATTTGTTGGGCTATAGTCAATTAAAGATTTCAATGTGTAGTATTACACTTGACAAAGATTTTCCCTTTTCATTTTTGTTTAAATTGTATTATTCATTGAAATATAAGCATTTACTCAAAACCAAAGGAAGGAAAGACAAAATAAATTTACAACAACATATGCCATTCCAAAGTATTTGTTTAAGATAATGCTACTAGAAGCTTCCCGATAATTCTAAAGGTCTCCTTATCTCAAAATAAAAGGATAGAGAGTTTCTAATTTAGCTATCTCAAAAGTGAGTAACATATGGCTTAGAAGTCACAAACAATGAGCTTTATCATGTTTGCATTTGCCTTGATACTCGGGTGGCTTTGACTTTCTTGTTTCACATAATTCTATGTGGTTGAGGGAATATGTTTTAGAGACATTTTTAGCATCAATACAATCATGGATATTCATCTCATTTTATCATAGATATTATTAACTTATAAATAAGGTTTACAAGTAAGCTTTGTTACAATACTATGACTTGTCGCCCAAAACTCAATACCATAATTCATTTCAAAATTAAAGAAAATATATATATTATTATATATATATTATATATATATAATAATTAATAATATTTTATTTTAATTTATCACAAATATTTTGTTTTTAAAATTCTAATAACATTTTTAATGAAATATAAAAAGAAAATTGTATAGATTTATTTAATAAGCCAAAAAAACTTAATACTTACAATAAGTTTACAATATAACAAGATTCATAAACATGGATATTCAACCCATTTTGCCATGGATACTATTAACTTATAAATAGGAACTTTTGCCATGGATATTATTAACTTATAAATAGGCATTGTTACGACACCATGGGTCAATACCATGGCTTATCATCAATACCACATGCCAAAAAAATCATAACTCATTTCAAAATGAAAATTTTTTATAATATTTTGTTTTAATTTTATTGCGTTTAGAAACAACTCTCCAACCCTATATGGTAGAGATGTTGTAATGTCTTGTCACATAAACATTTTGACTAGGTCAAATTACATTAAAAAAAAATTAAAATAAAATAGAGGTTCCCCGATGGGGGTGAGGAACCTGACGCGCGAAGCACCATGTGGGTCATGTTTGTAAACAATTGGCATAAGGATGGAGGGTTGACCTCCCTTCCCTCTCAAATCACTTGGTGTATGGGGCAGAGTTATGGCGTCCATGTGAAATTCCTCAGTGCCTCGACTAGCACGGGAGGCAATGATCTAAGACACAAGATGGGTCATGGCGAATTCATTTGCGTTGGAGTTTCAATAGGGTTTCATGTTCCCTGTTGGTATTCTTCTCATCGGCAAAGAAAGTGTCGTTGGTTTTTCTAGGCATGGTGGAAACCCCGGAGTTTCTTTCCAGCCTCTTGGCTGTGCAAGTTATTATCCTTCATGTTCCAAGGGTGGTATCCCGTGTTTTTCTGCGCATGCATAGTGAGGATTTCAGAGGTACCGACTAGTTTGTATTTCTCGTTCATCTAGAAATTGGAAGTTGTGGGTTATTGGTTTCTTGGAGGTTGGTGGAGGTGGTATAGTCGACGGTGCTTCTAGGGGTGGTGGCGACTCTATGTGTGTCGCTCCTTTGTAGAATGATGGGCCTATAATTGGGTTGCTCTGCTTCTTAGTGTATGGTTTTTTGTGTGTTCTGGGGTGAAAGGAGTCGGGTCCTTAAAGGTCATCGTGGTTGCTTGTTGTTGGTGCGGTTGGGAGGCGCTCCTCGGAGTGCCTTAGGCAAGGTTAGGTATTGCTCGGCCCTTCTTCTTCTGAATTTTCAAAATTACAATGAGTTTATGTGCCAGAGCCTAGGGCGGAAGGATTGGTTGGGCGGCAGAAGTTTGGTAGGTGTGTGTCACTGCTTTGGGGAGGGAAGTGTTATCACTCAGCCCTGCCTGGGTGGCTGGCGGTTTCAGCCTTGGTCGAGGCAGGCCTAGTGGTCAAGGGTCAAACGTATTTGGAAGGTTGTCAGTGATTCCTGCATTCTTGACTCTGATATCGACAATGTTGTCGTTGGTCTAGCCAAAATGCACCCATCTCCGTGGTGAGAGCAGTCCTCCCTCCCAACAAAGCCTAGCTTGGCTCGACGCGGGGACCTAGAAAAGAAAATACAATCTTTAGACCCAGAAGTGGAGGTGTCATGGGCTCGGTGGGTTGGTAAGCTGGTGGGGCTCTCCTGGCGAAGGGTGGTTGGTGTGCGAGGTGGTGGTAGAGGTGGCGACTCAGTGACGCGGTGTGGGGGTGGTCACATAAACCATAGAGAAGCGGTGATGTGCAACGTAGTGGCATGGGAAGACGCAGGTCTACAGAGAGTTGGGCCCCAGGTGTGAGGACAATTCAATATTGATGTCTAGAGAATTGTCAAGACCCGATACAATCCCTACTAGAGCAGTTGGAAACGATTGAACGGATCTGAAGAGAGGAGCATGCTGAACTGGTAGCCACCTTGGACAAAATGCACTACTTCTAGTGCCAGGTTTGAGAATGAGTAGTGGTGGTATGGCATGGATAGAACTTTCTATTGGAGAATGTGGAGAAGTTGGAGTCTTAGATGGCTTACTTTGAAGGGCATATCCAATGCTCCTTCCATCCTCTGCCTCCTCTTGGGACAGCGTAGACAACCCAGCTTCCATCATGTCGAATGAGCATGACTACAGATGTTCTCTTTGTGTTACTTATCTTTTGGTGTCTCTGGCCTTCTCAATTATGGACAATGTTCTTAGTCTCCTTTTTATTTTTTTGTCTTATGTTGCAAATGGTGGTCAACAACTTGGTTGGGGTGAGACCACCTATTTTTTGTTACTCTTAATGTACAACTTTTTTTTACGAATGAATAGAATTTTGACTTACAAAAAAAATAGAGGTAAAATAATCAATTTATGGTGGTTTCTTGGTTGTAGGTCTTGACAACCCCTAGTTTTTCTCATGTTATTGTTATATAAGAATATATATTAAAATATAATAATAATAAAAATAAATGTAAAATATGTTTCCTAGTTGTAAGTTTTGACAACCCATGATTTTTCCTGATATGTTATCTAAGAATTCATAAGGAGTACTATGGAACACCCAGTACATGGGCACAACCCATATATAATATATGTGTGTGTTGTCTCTCGCATGGCGTGTCAAGTTCGAGAGGAATCGATCTGTGCAAATCTTTTTAGAGTGAAAAAAAAAAAATAATTTAATTTTCTATTTTTAATAAATCTAAATAATTAATAAACTTTTACACACAATAATAAATATATATTTATTTGTGTTAGTTTGTATCGATAAACTTGTTACGTATACATCTGCACTGAGAAACCTCTTACATAGATATACAGATTTATTTAATATATATGTATTTTTTTTATTCTTATCGATAAACTTGTTACGTATACATCTGCACTGAGAAACCTCTTACATAGATATACAGATTTATTTAATATATATGTAATTTTTTTAATAAGAATAATATTTGAGTAATATTTTTTATTATAATTGCAATTTAATATAAAACCTCCAAGTATGTATGAGGTGAGAGGTGAGTGTAAATAAATGATGGAAATCTCAATAATAATTTTATTACAGTTTGACCGTGTAAATAAATAATAGAAATCTCAATAATAATCTTATTATTATGGTTTAATTAGTTAAAATAGATAACTAAAATTGGTTTGAAATTAGAATTCGATTTCTTATGATTTTATAGAAAATTATTTGCATTTTTTTTAGTTTGATTATAATTTTATATTAAGGTCACAATTTAATATGAATATTATTTAATATTAATTTAAAATATTTTCTTTATTTTAATTTTTGTACGCAAGAAGTAAGTGAAATATTTTTATATTTTTTGTTTTGTTTTGTTGTGTTTTTTTAATTAGAGAAAAGCAGATTTAAGTCAATAATTATGTTTTTTCCCTTGAAAATTATGGAAATTCTGGTTATATTTTAAAAAATCTGGCAGATTTTTTTGTAAATCCAAGTAAAAGTTGTCAAATTTCATAGTTTTAGCCACCCTAGAAGTTTTTGATGGTGCTAAATCTATTTCCACCATAAAAAATATGATTCAAACATTGTCTATACAAGAATTTTTTTTTTTGCCTAGATTCGAACATTTTTGACCATCTGATCAATTTCTCCACTCCCTCCGTAAACAACTCTGATTTACATTTTGACACTTGCTTTTTTTCTTAATCTAATCTCTGTGCTATTTTTTTCCATTATGTTGGAAAAATTATTTAAATGTTTTTATACTTTTGCTTTTCCTGTTATAGAAAAACAGATCTAAATTTAGAATTTGTCTTTTTTTTATTTTTTAAATTACTTTTTCTTTCTAAATTAGAATTTGTTTTTTTTTTAAATTACGTTCGTATGCCTTTGGTCATAATCACAATAGTATCCATGGAAGTAGAAGTTTCTCAAAAAAACTAAATTGATACTTAAATTTATTTTATTAATTAATTAAAAAAATAAATTATATTTGAGCAGAAAGTTTATTATTATTAAAAATGTTCATTTTACAATTTAGTACGATGTTAAATCTATCCATTTATCATCAAAATTTTACTAATAACCACCAAATTTAAAAATTTAAAAAATAAAAAATTAAATATTAAAAAAAGGATCATTCTTATTTTTGAACACCGGCATTTTATTAAAATTTGCAGCTGATTTCTGCTTCGGGTAAGATTTAAACATTCCCCATCTATTTTGATTACGTCCAAAATTTATATGAATACATGGTGATGCCGCATGCCCATCTCTGCAAAAGTCCTTTTTGCACTCCAAGGGGGAGCTGTGGAGGCCCAGTCGAACAAGGATTCCAGCGCAGGAGCAGCCTCCAATCAAACAAAGGATTGATTCCATAGGAGGAGCAGCCTACATGCTAATAATATCATGTTATGGGTGTACATCAAGATAGACGTCAAACTAAGATGAATAGGGTAGACAATGCTTGGGTGTAAATATAATTATATAAATTAAGTAGTTAGTGATATTTGATAGCAACCAAAATAGTTATGTGTCGTTATATTGAGAAGTTGTAATGTTAATATAGGAGTGAAGGTTAGAAATCATAAAAACAGTTTGGAAACCTTTGATTTTAGTGTTTTGTTTTTCTTAAGCTTTTGCAACTGATTTCCATTAATATGATAAAATTACATTGAAAGCATTACATATTATGTATTCCAAAAAGATTAACCTTGGAGACTGAAAGATTAACTTTGTCTATCAATTTTGTCCATCAGTGCCCTTACATAAACTATAGAGAATGACAACAAGAAGAACAAAACTGAACCTAACTACTAGTAATTATTTTCCCCAAGAGTGACAAAAGAGAAGGTGGGATCGTTGCTTTTTTGTTAAAGGCAATAAAGAGTATTTAGCACTGAAACATTAACAAGTGAGCTTTGAAGATCCGAAACAAAAAAAAACAAACTACCACCAGAAATTCCATACCGACGTCCCCCTGTAGGGACAAATGCAAAATCCATTGAATTCCTTTAATTACAGATAATTATTAGAGGGGGGGAGAAGAGTTTTCCTATGGAAAAGTGACAGCAGGAGACGAAGCATTAACTGGTGGGTAGTCGATGATTGCAGGGGTGTCATTTAACTCCTCTAACTTAGTATCTGAGTAAGAGAACAAAAATTTCTCCACCATTACTAATCTGAGCACAATGTCATTCAAGCTAAAACAGATGTCCCGGAGAATCCTCATAATGTCCTTCGGTCCTACAAACAATTTATAGTTATCTACCTGCTTTTCTGAAAGAACCATACGAAGCAGGGCTTCCATCTGTTGGTGCAGTATTATTGAATGAAGGAAATGAAGCTGACACTTTCTGAATCTTCCCGAATCAGGTATCCCTTTGAGGTTACCATCTACAATCTCTGAATCAAAGAAATAAGTATGATCACCAAATTCTTTTGACTCAAGGAGGAGAATTTTTTTCCTAACTTCAAGAGCAGCCGAGTCAAGATAATTTTCCACAAACTCTCCCCCAAAACCCAGTTCACAAGAAGAGGATGAGTCTTTTGTTCCACCTTTGTGACTTGGAATTCTCTGTTGAGGAGCCATCCTAGAAGGCAGAGAGGAATAATATTTTCTAAACAAATGATCATAAAAACGAGGTGGACCATAAAGGGGATCGAGGTCAAATAGGAAGAAATCACCCGAGCTACAATGGTATCATCATCAAAGATATACAAAAGGGAGAGTGAGGTTTTCCCAGAGGTCAGAAATAAGAGAAAATCCTAGGACTTCATCACACCCACGATCCCAACCAGTAAATAAACTCAGACTTGAGAAAAACACACGAAAGGAAAGACAAAAGATCTTGAGCATACTATGATAATAGGAGAAAAATTCTCACCATTAAAACTAAATGGAAAAAGTACCTGGATACCAGACCCCACAAACCAAAACTGGGCAATTAAAGGAGATGCTTGCAGTATCTAAACCTTGAAGCAATGAGGTGGGTAGACCTGCCACCAATTCAAAGGATGGACTAGTCCCTGTATTATGTAAGAAGAGGATGAAAAACATTGACCCTTGCGTACACGTTTGAAATGATTGGTAGAGGACTAAAAGGCGGAGTGCTTGACAACAGAACAAAACCTAAGAATAAGATGATAATGGTAAGTAAACAAACCTCCTACAAAAATTGAAAGTAGTTGAAGTATAAACTAGAAGCAGCATGACGTGGTAAAACCCTCATCACCACCCGAACTAATGTAACAATATCACCACCCGGTGAACATGCCCATGCATTTACAAAGCGGCATCGATGATGTAGAACCTGATATTTGAAGGAAAATACTAGAGTTTGCGAGGTCAAGGTAACATGATTTTTCATGTTTGGCACACTCCTTAAAATTCACAAACTTCTTATAAATCATGCGCTCATCAATGAGCTTACAGAACTGTATGTCAAGATCCCTTAAAAACTTGGCCAAGGTTCCTTGCGAAAGCTAAACCCTATTAGCTGCTGAGTGATAATCCCATATGCAAAAAAGAATGTCGTACCCCGTCTCAAATGTTACCACCTGTGAGCATTTATATAATGGGACCTGAGTAGGTGACCTCCAACCTGGGAGCGGGACATGAGCAACACGATTTTGCAAAGGTGATAGGTGTAGTATGTGGTGTTCATCTCAATGTCTGCCAACCCACACTCCACTCCCATCCTTGACATGTTAATCATGCATTTTTTCATTATAGGGCTAGGGCTATTAAATAACACCCCCATAAGGGATGGTGGCTTCCCACAAGGACTTATCTTGCTCCACCCATCATTCAATGTATTGAACATCTTCCCTAGATGACAAAACTAACGAACCTCCATCCAAAGCAAGGTGTCATTCATGATTTTCCCAATTGGCCAAAGCATCTTCATCCCGATGGGTGTGCTGGAGAATAATATAATGAAACCTAGGTAATAGGTCTTTGATATTAGAGACAACATCTTGTAAATGCCAATTGTGCACAGTTTTATGCGTGGGTTTCCCATTAAGAAATTTGTGGATGCATTGGATCACTACCTATGAACCTTTGTCAACCTGAATCAAATGAAAACCTTCTCGAACTACAATTTGTAAACCTTTTTCGATCATGAGGAATTCCAATAAATTATTTGTGGTCACTCCACACTATCATGCGTATATGTGCAATGGTTGTGATTTGTCATCTTGAAAAATCCCTCCACACCCATCGGATCCAGGGTTTCCCTTAGAAGCACCATCAAAAGTCAACTTAATAAAGGAGCTCAAGGGCAAGGAATATGAGTTAAATATAGGATAACTAGAGCGTTGTGTAACAGATAAATAGGGAATGGATATAGAAGGATACAAATTGAGGTTCTTCATAATGTGTCCTTTTGACTCCTCCACTTGCCAATTATCAATACTCCAAGATGACGCAAGGATAGTTTCTCAAATATTGAGGAGGATGACCTCTTTTACCATTGATACTTTCCTACTATTCATATTGAAAACTCTAAAATATTGTTCTTCCTATAGATTCCAAAGTGTGAAACCTAACTCCAATTTCCAAGCTAGCAAAACAATAGGGTTTTTGAACTTACATCAAAACCACTAGTCCAATCGATTCTTCAAGTCTCCCAAGGAGGGTCAACTACACTTAAAGAATTGAGGACGAACTTCCCATATACCACCTACAAAGGGACATGAGAGGAAAATATGATTTGTTGATTCCTCCACTTGAAAACAAAGTGTACATGATGATAGTCCCTCGTAACCCTTTCTATGAAGGCAATCCCAAGTAAAGATGTGCCCCAAGCTATCAAGCACAAAAAGGTTGAAATTTTGGGCCACCATGAACCATCCCATATCCGAGTCTAGACAATTGCCTTATCCATAGATGTACAACCTACAAGTAAAGAATATACTTATTTAAGAGAAAAGGAATCATATGATTGTTGACCCCACTATAAAATATCATTCTTCTAAGAAACTCGTATATGTCTATCTTTGAGTACTTTTTGGAACTCCTCTCATGGATAGGTGTCATTAATACTCATCCAACCACTTTTATCTTTCCATTGTCACCACAATTGGTTACCTACTAGTGGTTTCCAAAAGTCTAATATCTTATTGGCACCCGAAGTTTTAGTTAATATTTTGATAGGATGGAGACTCTCATTCTCCTCCAAGTGATGATATTGTTGCCAAGCGTCCACCTATAAATATGCAATTGTTCCTCCTTTTACATCCCAAAAGGCATGTTATTGAATGAGATCTTTACATGTTTGAGCCCATGACCAGGTGCCAAATCCTTGAATAGAATTGTTAAAATTTAACCTCTCCTCCTGTGTAAGCAAAGGCACATATTTCCCGAGCCAAATACGTTTCCAGAGTTCAAGAAATCCTTTAACCCAAAGCCACCATAATTTCATACTATAGGAATTATTCATCAGTTCTGGATCACGTAGGCCCAATTCTCTTGTATTCTTTGATCTAATCAATTTCTCCCACCCTACAAGAGACCACTTCCATGCTTTAATTGATTCCCTCCACAAAAATTCGGTGCATAAAGAATGAATACGATGAAAAAATTATTTTAGGAATGGGCATAACTACCATTTGATAGTTTGGAATTGTCTGTAACACTGATTTAGTAAGCACAAGACAACCAACAAAATTGAGTGCTCAGAATGCCCAATTATTGGTCCTTCTTCGAACCCTCTCTATAAGATCTTCCATTGCTGGCACCTGATTGTAATACACAACGAGGAGCACACCCAAGTATTTGGACAACAATTGATCCCGTTGAAAACCCCATACCTGAGTCAGGTGTACATGTATAGCCTCATGAAAATTAAAAAAGAATATATTGGTTTTATCTTTATTTACTAGTGTTCCAAAGGCTTCCATAAAAGTGTAAAATATTCCTTAATCCTTTCACTTCCTTTAGAGTGGGAAGCCTAAAAATAACAATGTCATCCACAAATTGTTGATGTGTAGTAGGGATGTCATCACCAAACATGCATAGACCAGAGATATGGCCCAAAGAACACAGTTTCTTATACATTCTCCCGAACCCTTTCATTGCCAAAATGATAAGAAAAGGTGAGAGAGGGTCACCTTGCATAAGCCTCTTGAAGAGGAGAAGGTATACGAGGGTGTGCCATTAATCAGAATAGAGAAGAATGCAGTTGATATGAGAGATGCTATCCAAGATATCCACTACCCTGAGAACCCAAATGCCTCTAAAACTTGTAACAAATATACACAACTAAACCAATCATAAGCCTTTGACAAATCCAGTTTGATTATTATACCTGGATGTTTCGTAGCCCTTAATGAATGAATAATTTTATGTGTCCTAGTTATGCCATTTGTGATATGTCTTCCCTTCACAAAACTTGTCTTCTCCATCAATATTAAACCTAGAAGCAATGGCTTCAATTGATTTACTATTATTGTTAAGATAATTTTATAGTTTACATTGCAAAGTGCAATAGGATGAAAACCACTAAGATCCTATGAATGCCCTCCTTTCAGAATAAGGGTGAGAAACATTGCATTAAGCGCGGTTTGGATTGACTAAGTCTGTCTCAATTCTTCCACCACCTCATGAAACATCAAACCTAGGAATCCCCAACATGCCTTGAAAAAATCAGAGGTGAAGTCATCAGGACCTAGTGAATTATTCCTAGATATATTTTTAGCTACCATTTCTACTTCTTAGAATGTAATTGGTCTCATCAAGGCCACACTATGAACCTTACTAATGAGCTGAGGAATATATTGAAGAAATGAATTGATGTTTGATAGTCTCTGGAAAGAGTGCTCATTCAGGATACCTTGATAAAATCTTACTAATTCGTATTCTATTTCGTGACATAGTATTTTCATATATCCATCTACTCCAAGAATAGAGAAGATCATGTTATTATGATGTTGTTGCATCATGGAGTTGTGGGAAAATTTGGAATTCTTCCCCCTCCTTAAGCCATTGAACCTTAGATTTTTGTTTCCAAAGGATTTCTTCATCTTATCATTGTTGCTCCAGTTTATTAAGAGTTAACCCTTACTCCACGAGAAATTGAGGGGATTTACCCTCCAAAATCATGTGTATAGAAATTCCTTGTAGATTCAAATTGCTTATGTAATTTTCTAAAACAAAAGACTTGAATCTACTCTACTCGTCAACGAAAAAATAATTGATCGAGAAAATCACAAAGCATACAATAGAAAGAATTCAATCAGCACATTACACAATGATTTCCTATGGAAAGCCATAGCTAAAAACCCCTACTATAGGTATATTTCATTAGTTAGAAAATATGAGAAGATTACAATGCTTTTC
Organism: Pinus taeda; assembly: GCA_000404065.3. Classification (NCBI taxonomy): domain Eukaryota; kingdom Viridiplantae; phylum Streptophyta; class Pinopsida; order Pinales; family Pinaceae; genus Pinus; species Pinus taeda. The sequence goes on from APFE031133135.1 coordinate 80,193, forward strand.
TCAAGCCTGAGCAACCTCTGCACTATCTTTATCAGTATCACTGCTTCCTAGACAAGCCTATGCCAATACTTAACGAAATTTTGGCTTTCCCAAGTCCCTATTTCCTTGCATTGTTTCCTTGGGAATTACCCCCCTATTAATTAGGGAAATTCCTCAATATGAATTCCACAATCCTCATAGGTCTTCGTATGAATGTATGCACCACCTATACAGTTTGGATGATTATATAATTGATAGTACAATGCCCTTGAACTCCAATCTCAATTGGTTAACTCTCAAATCTGACATGCATGAGTTATTTATGAGTGAATAATCAATCAACTGGTTGAACACATAAAGCAACACCCCACTGTCTAACCTCATACTAGTTCCTCCATCAGTTGGAACTAGTTTAACTAAGTTTAGCTTAGTTAAACTGAATTAATTAATTACAACTCAAAATAAACTCAATGAGGGCTCCTATAAACTAGGAGACACTCTACATGACTCAATTTATACCCTCAACTCGAATTAACTTAGCCAACTAAGCCAAATTAACTTAGTTAACTCGTACAAGTTGTCTTGTGATCTGGAATTACAATTTCATTCCTAATTTAATTCAAGCACAAAATTAAATCACGATTTTCTTGTTTCATTTTCAACATTCCCTCTTGAGAAGAAAGGGATTATCAAATACCCCAGTCCTGCCTATATGGAAATTGAATCTTCCTCTGGACAGTGCCTTAGTCAAGTTGTTTGCATTTTTATCCTCTGTAGAAATGTACTCCAACGACATGATTCTCCTCTGCACACAATCTCGTAGATGGTGATATTGGATGTCGATATGCTTGGACTGATAATGAAAAACTAGATTCTTAGAGAGTTTGATACAACTCTTATTGTCATAGTAAATCACTATAGGATCCATCTGTTGACCAAATAACCCAAAAAGGATCTTCCTCATCCAGATAGCCTCACAAGTTTCTTGACTAGCAATCATGTCCTTTGCTTATGCCGAATTGAGTGCAACTGATCTATGCTTCCTGGTGTACCAAGAAATTGTTGCCGACCCAATATTGAAGATTCCCCCTGATGTGTTCTTCTAGTCGGATGGACTCCTTGCCCAATCTACATATGTGAATCTATTGTAGCGGCTGTAACACTCTCCAAAATTTTGGCCTGCATCCAAATTTCAGAGCCTTCCTTGGTTTTTTCTTTGATGGTTACAAACACTCGAGCTCAATACATGAGCTCTTGTGAAGTCTTTTCACCTTTTTTCTTGTTTGACCAGTGGTCATACTTTGGCATATGGGTTGCTATGTCATGCTTGCAATCTTGTTCTGGTGAGTTTGAAGGTTTCTCTTTGTGTGCGTGAGTGGTCTTTGCTCTATGAACATCGGTCGTACTCACACACAAAGTTGTAAGCATAGTTACGCAAGTGTCATCATAGTTGTCTGAAGGTCTATCTCAAGTGTCACACTTGTCACTCTTAGCTTTAAGATAGTCTCATTGAGCACATGTTTTGTCTTGTTGGTTTGTGTTGTCTTTTCATCAAGGTATGCTAAATGTGTGATCACAATGTCAAGTTTGTACAAGTTCACTTGCCTCCCACACTTAGCCATTTTCCTGAAAATATTTCCGACCGAACAACCTCCTTCAATCAAACCCCGACTGAGCTGCACTAAGCAGTGTCAACCCTCAATTACCCTACTCTACTACCAAGAACTGCGCAGTACCTAAGGTTTTCCTCGAAGTCAGCTGCACTATGCAATCCCAGAAGTGAGCACCCTATCTGCCTCCTGAATTGCACAGAAATTGCCTCCATGCCTAAACTGAATTACGCATTTCTCAAGCATATTTGTTAAGCCTCCCTCTAGTTTGTTGGACACCTGCATTGCACTAAGACCTAAGGTTGCACTATTCTCAAAAATTATGTAGACATGTCCATCTAATTCCCCTATTGCCTACGTTGCATTTCCTTCAGAAACTACACAATCATGATCAGCAATGCCTTTGTTTCCTTGCTCTACATTGTCTCCAAAAATTGTGCATTCCTATCTGACAGGTCCTCTACTGGCCTGCTCTGCACTACTCTAGGAAACTGCGCAAAATTCCCAGCTGGTCCCCTCAATGGCCTGCCATATCTCCCCCTTGAAAACTACATAACAGTTCCCCTGTACCCTGCCTTGAATTCCTTCTAGAAACTATGCAGAATTGCCCATCATTCCATCTGTAGCCCCACTCTATCCTCCAACTAGAAACTGCGCAAAAATTGTCCCCGTTAGGGTCCCATCTTGCAGCGGACAATAGTGACTAGCACTGCCCAATTATGCTTCCCAGTGATCACTCCGCAATTTTTCTCGATAGTAAACTGAACTCTAGAATTCCTCATCCCGACCTGAGCTGTGCTATGCGCAATTTCAGTGTCTTGTCCTCCCTCCTGGTCAACTGGACCTGAACACAGAAAAAATTGTATCATGCTAGACTAGGACATTTTTAGATTTGATGTCATCCCATCATGAGTGAATTGCAAGAACAGGTACATCGATGGAACATGGCGAGACGAAGAATAGGATGAAGAAGGAGTGCCTACTAGAAGACTTTCTTGCAACTAGACAAACATACAATACATCGAGAGCGAGTGAAAGGAGTACATGTACAGAACCATCAAACAATACCAAGACCATCGTATACCTCATAACACTTAGCCATGCAGAGGTGAAGACACAACACACTGAGAGCACATCCATCACTCAGCAGCGCAATGGCTCGACATGGACACCACAATCAGCCAATACATGTCAGCAGTGTCATATCGAGTTTTGTCATGAGTTGTCTTAGCCACATCACTACTATGGGCCATACTTGTTGTAATCAAATGTAATATAAAGAGAAATTCCAATGGATGCACACATGAAGTTGAACAGTCATGTCAGTTGAAGAGTCATAGGAAGTTGAACAGTCATGAGGGAAGTCCAAGGGTCACAAGGGTCAAGCATCACCCTTGGCTATATCCCCTCATTATATAAGCAAAGCACTTTTCACCTTGGCTCCTCCCACATAGCCTTGAGAGTCTATAGTTTGTTCTTTGAGGAGTGAGGAGTGGCTCCAATGTCCCACTAATGTGACTAGTGATGTATGGTGTACATATATGTCTTGGGAATTTTTTTTAATTCAGAAGCTTGTTTCAAGCCAGCATGTCTTCACAAATGTTTTGTAAACGTTTGTAAGACTACTCTTTAAACATTTGTAATGCATGTTTGCTTAACATGTACTAAGATAGTTGAACTACTTCAGTTATTTAGTACTTACGTTATTGAAGATGTGTTTTATTGTTTATCAATGTTTTCTCATCTGTGTGGACTACTCTATAGGACATTAGACAGACCATTCTTGTTTCTCGGTTATAACGACTGTCACCTCCATGTGGACTACTCTGCTGGATGGTGTACGTGTTTTCCCTAGCACTTTGGTTTTTAGCGACTGCCGCATCCACTGTGGACTACTACGCTGGATGCTAGATAGACCCTTATTGTTTCACGTGTGTCTCTCCTTGGGTAGTACTACTACCTCTCATCTAAAGGCTTGCTTTTACCCTCCCCTTTATAGTAAGAGAACCCAAACATGAGTTACATTACACACTCACCAGGAATACTCACCTCGATTTTTGAAGATACAAGCATAACACTCTCATGAGCTGAACAACAAGAGCTAAGGAAAATCTCTAATATAATGGCAACCGGGCCATCATACCAGATGGGACTCCTACACCAAATGGTGTGAGGTCTAGTTGGGACTTCATATTGGGGAGATCCCTTTTGTTGGCGGGCCCAGCACCATCAAAAAAATGGTGCTAGAAGGAGGGCTAGACGACAAGTTGTGCCCATAGAGTCTGGTTTGAATCTCTTATTTAAAAATGGCTCTTCCTGACATCATAATCCCAGGATGTCTTTCTATAAAGTTCGAATGTACCATCCCCCAGGAAGTTATCCATGATATGTCCAAGTTAAAGTTCAGTGGTGAGGATGAACCATCTTTTTGTGTGCATGTGCACCAAGTTATAAATTTTTTCCTATGCCACAAGATAGAGTACAAAGATGTTTGGACTATATTACTCACCCTCACATTCGAAGGTTGTTCTCAACGCTGGTGTTACACATTACCCTTTGCCTCTATCAATTCATTTGGGAATCTTACCAAAATGATGATTGAAACATTCAATGAGTATAGCCATTGGGATTTCTGTGAAAAAATATGTCATTTAAGTATGGAGCCTAATGAATCATTTGAGGACTTTGTTGATCACTTCCTTCACCTCTGTTACAAAATTACTGAATAGCTTGTGAACTTTTACTTCTTGAGAGAAGAGCTTAAACACTTGGTTCATAGTTTTCAATATGGTGAACCTCCTAATTTCCCTTCGTCTCCAACTCTTGCGGATCATGAGGAACCTCAGATTGCAAAGGAGGAGCCCAACACCCTATTTTTTCCTTTCCCTCCTCCCTTTCCAGTCCCAATGTGGGTGCCCCTTGCGGTGATTGCAAAGATGAGAAATATGTGCAACATGTCCCCAACCCATCTTCTCATTTGTCTCCTGCTTCTATGGAAGAAGTTATAGAATGGCTCAGGCAGCTTATAATGAAGACTTACTCCTCCATTCCACAAGTGGATGTCACCATTCATAACTCAAGTCTCAAATCTGATCTACATCTTTGCCATCCTCTATCATCTATAATTCATGAATCCTTGTACCATGACTCGCTTGATCAATCCACTTCACAAACCAGTTGTTCGAATTCTCTTGATTCTCTGGTTGCTGGCTCAAATTGCGATCACGTGCAAGGCAATCACATTACAGGAGAAGAGGATTAGAAAGGTGAGGACATTATCAATCTTCCCTCTCTGTTTCAAAATTTTGCGCATCAAAATAATGAGCTTCCATTCTTGAATGATACTCAATCTACTAATCTCAGTGGAACATCATGTACTATCAATTCTTTTGATCAACCCCCATTATTGGGAAGTCATCACTCCCATGCTTCCATATGTCGTGACGAACTCCCAAGCACATCATGTGATCTTTCGTTTTCTCATTAAAACTCTAAGTCAGATCTAGAATGTTATCTGGTCAAAGAAGGTGTTCATATCGAAACTTCCTCTTCACCTCACTTGCCCATGTGTCCCACCATTCACAACACATCCACATGCATTGGAGATACTCCACATTCTCTTGTTTCTTCATCTGATGATTTATCCCCTCGATTGACACAAGGTAGTGAGGTTGTCCATAATAAAGTTGAAAACAGTCTAATCACAGAGCATACTTCCTATTCCCCATCATCTCTTCTCTCATGAAAATAACTCTTCAAGTCATCTTGTTGACATAGAAAACTCTAGTGCAACCTATGACATAGATGGTTGCAATTCTAAAATCAGCAATAGAAACCATCCTCAAGCCATCCATGATCTGGTTCAAGCTTCAAAATATGATTTTGTAATTCTGGAAAGCCTCAGGACGTACCAATGAGTCGAGGCACTTCAACTTCCATTGATGGTTATGTCAAGACCTCGCGACTCTAGTAAGGCCCCCAAACTAAATTAGATATTCTTTCTCACACACAATCCATCTATTTGCATGGTTTCATTAAGTGTGGATCCCCGTGTAAAAAATGTTTGGTATTCCAAGTGTGATCTCTCAAATTCTCAAAATTTCACTTATGACTGAATCCATGAATCTGTTACAATGCACCCATCTTCATGCACATCTCTTACATCAAACTCATCTCTCATGAAGTCATGGAATTGTGAATTTGATCATCTCAAAGACTCTCTTTCCCGCAATCATACTTATCAAATTTTCCTCTTCATGACCAACTTCTTGGTCTTCTTGCAATCCTTGTACTATAAATTTGTCTGCTCATCACACCAAAAATCTCTCTGGGTGATTATGAATGCACAAGTTATCACACGAATCAAGTTCCTCTTCATTTTCCATGCCCCAACTGGTTTCATGCATTCATAGTGTTGGCATTGTTTTTACATTCCTGTGATGACCATGGTGCATGTACAATTTTTCACTAGTTGTAGAAAGGTGGTCTATCATGTCTAACTCACAGTTAACTTGGTTCCATTATTCAGAGCGTTCACAAGATTATTCAAATGAATTTGACTTTGTTCATTTCAAACTAGAAATCTGATATTGCAACCAACTCATTTGATCATTCCTCTATCTTGGGTGATTTTCATTCAACTTTTCATTTTAGCAATAGCACATCCAATGACAGTTTCTTCGCACTCTCTGATCTTCACTGTTTGACATCTCTCTCTTCAGATCTCCGTCAAGCAGATGAGGCACTTCAACCTGCATTAATGGTTATAGCAGATCCTCATTGTTTTGGCATGATTGTTGAGAATGATTAGACATATTTTTCCTTACAAGATTCCCATAGCGGTCCTGTCTGTCAAATAAAAAATTTACCCTTTCACAAATCACGAGGTTATCCAAACAATCATCAAGATTTTATGATCCAATCACTCAATGTCTGGAACAATCTTACTTGACAAGCCATGTTGCACGTAACAAGCTTCAATCCTTCCTCGTGCTTTCTAAGAAGCTCAGTGCAGAAGAAGAAAAATTCGCAAGAGGCTTTTGAAGTTTATTGGATAATGGTATGAATCATAAAGGTAAGCATATGTATTGGGTGGTTGTGACACGTATTTATTCCCACAATAAATACCTTCCCTTCCGTATGCATCTTCTTCAAGTTTTTGTATTTTCTGTTGCACAATATTGTTTATCTGTTTTAATCATTTGTATCCTTGTGGATGCAGGTTGAGAGCAACTATAGTGGCTTCACTGGAAATTTCATTTCACGTAACCCTGATAGTTTAGCTATTAGGATAGGAGTAGGATTAGTTGCATCTCAATTTTCCCTTCCTTGCACTCATTTTGCATTTGTAGTCCATCATGTTTTTCTTATTTTGGTTAAGATCTTGTTTGCCTTCATCTTTTTTCTTTCTTGTCTTCTAGTTTTGTTTGTTTTTTGTCTACTCCTTTCCTCTCATCTTGTTTTTCCCTTTCATGTTGAGTTTTCCTTTTGTTCAAAATGCAAATAAGTGTTGTTCCTAGGCCTATGTTTTGGCTTCTGAATGGGTATGTGGCTGAAGTTCAAAGAGCCTTGTGACACTGCAGCGCTTGGCCAGTCTTGTGTCTATCTTATTTGTTCTTGGTTGTAGATTTTAGTCAATCAAGTCTTGACGAAAAATACGATCTATGTGTAAGGGAATCTTTGGTCGAACCATTAACTCATGTCCATTATGGGAAACTTCATGCTTGTACTCAGTTTTCTGCTCTGTGTGTTCAAGCTCATCCAACTAGTAGAACAGAGAAGGGGAAAATCTAAATGAGAAAATCTAAATCAGAGGTCTTACATGCTTCTCTGAAGGAACGACCTCTCTTGCTCTCAACAAGTCAGGATCCCTCTTCCGCCCCAAAAAATAAATAAGTGCATATGCACAGTTCTTTTTCAAAAAAATAACAAAGGCAAAAGAAGAGAAAAGCTTCCTGCGGAGAGAGGTGAATCAAGCAACTCCACCGGGGTACTGACTAGGCTCGCTGGTAGTGAAGAAATGCTTGTGTTCCTATGTAACTTCGCTAAGGTACTATCCAGGCCTGCGGGTAGTAGAGAAACACCAGAGATGAAAATTTGTACTCTGAAAATCTTAAGCTCACAAGCCAAACTACCCTTCTTGATTTTTAATCTAGCAAAATATTTTGCTACGTTCAACTGATTTGGTACAAGGTGAACCATGTATGTTCATGGGGTAAGTGGGGAAGTCAAAGTGACCTGCACAATGAATCAATACTTCCTAAAAGACCAAGGCCATGTGCTAAAAATGAACCAAAATAAAAAAGTTGGTATGCAGCCAGTTTGTCATCAAGTGTTGTAGCAGTTGTAACACCCTCCAAAATTTTGGCCTACATCGAAATTTCGTAGCCTTCCTTGGTTTTTCCTTTGATGGTTGAAAACACTCGATCTCAATCCATGAGCTCTTGTGAAGTATTTTCACCTTTTTTCTTGTTTGACCAGCGATCATCTTTTGGCATATGGATTTCTCTATCATTCTTGCTATCCCTTTTTGGCAAGTTTGAAGGTTTCTCTTTGTGTGCATGAGTTTTCTTCACTTTGTGAACATTGGTTGTAATCACACACAAGGTTGTAAGCATAGTCATGCAAGTTTCGTCAGTCATATGAAGGTCTATCTCAAGTGTCACACTTATCTCTCTTAGCTTTAAGACAGTCTCACTCAGCACATGTTTTGTCTTTTTGGTTTGTGTTGTCTTGTCATCAAGGTATGCTAAGCGTGTCATCACAATGTCAAGTTTGCACAAGTTCACTTGCCTCCTGCACTTAGCCATTTTCCTGAAAATATTTATGACCAAACAACCTCCTTCAAACAAAACATGACTGAGCTGCACTGCACAATCTCAGCCCTCAGTGACCTTGCTCTACTTCCCATAATTGCATAGTGCCTGAGGTTGTCCTTTATTTCAGTTGCACGACACAATCCTAGAAGTGCACAACCTGTCTACCTCCTAGAACTGCGCAGAAATTGCCTCCATGCCTAAATTAAACTCTGCATATCTCAAGTGTAGTTGTTAAGCATCCCTCTAGTTTGCCAAAAACCTACACTGCACTGAGACCCGGGGCTACAATTCTCTCCAAAACTGTGCATACATGCCCATCTAATTCCCCTACTCCCTACCCCGCACTATCTTCAGAAACTACGCAGCCATGATCAGCAAGGCCTTTGCTTCCTTGCTTTGCAGTGCCTAGAAAAACTACGCAGTCCTCTGTTGGCTTGCTCTTCACTGCTCTAGGAAACTGCATAGAATTCATAGTTGGTCCCCTTAGTGGCATGTCTTGTCTTCCCCTTGAAAACTGTGTAGAAGTTCCCCTACACCTTGCCGTGTCTTCCTTCAAGAAACTGCGTAGAACTTCCCAACAGTCCATCTGCAGCCTCACTTTCTCCTCCCTCTAGAAACTGCACAAAACATCCCAACAATCCATCTGTAGCCCCACTTTGTCCTCCCTTTGGAAACTGTGCAAAACGGTCCCCCTCAGGGTCCCATCTTGCAGCTGACATTGGTGACTATCACTACCCAGTTATGCGTCCTAGTGGTCACTGCATCATTTTTCCTGACAGTGCAAACTAAGTTCCAAAATTCCTCATCCTAGCCTTATTTGTGCTCTGCGCAGTTTTTGTGTCTTGTCCTCCCTCCTAGTCACCTGGACTCGAACATGGAAAGCATGCATCATGCTAGACTAGGATATTTTTGGATTTGATGTTTTCTTGTCATGAGTGAATTGGAGGAACAGATACATGGTGAGATGAAGAAGGGGATGAAGAAGGAACGCATACCAGAAGACTTGCTTGCAGTTGGAAAAATGTACAAAGTACATCAAGTAGAAGTGAAAGGAGTGCATGCACAGAACCATCAAGAAATACCAAGACCATCGAAGACCCTGCAACACTTACCCATGCAGAGGTGAAGACACAACACACCGAGAGCACATCCATTACTCAGCAACACAACAGCTCGACATGGACACCACAGTCAGCTAGTACATGTCAGCAGTGTCATGTCGAGTTGTGTCATAAGTTGTCTCGGCCACATCACTACTATGGGCCATACTTGTTGTAATCAAATGTAATGTAAAGTGAAATTCCAATGGACACACACATGAAGTTGAAGAGTCATGTTAGTTGAATATTCATAGGAAGTTGAATGGTCATGTGGGAAGTCCAAGACTCATAAGGGTCAAGCATCACCCTTGGCTCTATACATCCCCTTATTGTATGAGAAAAGGACTTTTCACCTTGGCCCCTCCCACATAGCCTTGAGAGTTTGTAATATGTTCTTTTAGGAGCGAGAAGTGGCTCTAATGTCCCACTACAAGGACTAGTGATGTACGGTGTACAGTTGTATCTTGGGACTTTTGCTTAATTCAGAAGCATGTTTCAGGCCATCACATTTTTGCACATGTTTTGTATATGTTTGTAAGACTACTCTTTAAACATTTGTAATGCATGTTTTCTTAACATGTACTAAGATAGTTTAACTACTTCGATTGTTTTAGTACTTACATTGTCGAAGATGTGTTGTATTACTTATCACTAATGTCTCATACGTGTGAACAGCTTCGCAGGACATTAGACAGACCATTCTTGTTTCTTGGTTATAACGACTGTCACCTCCATGTGGACTACTCTATTGGATGGTGTACATGGTTTCCATTGCACTTTGGTTTTAACCACTGTCACATCCAAAGTGGACTACTCTGTTGGATTCTGGATAGACCCTTGCTGTTTCGTGTGTGTATTTCCCTAGGTGGTACTACTACCTCTCATCTAGAGGCTCACTTTTACCCTCCCCTTTACTGTAAGAGAACTCGAACATGAGTTACATTATGCACTCACCAGCTATACTCACCTCACTTTTTGAAGAAACAAGAATAACACTCGCATGAGTTGAACAGTAAGAGCTAAGGCAAATCTTTAAGATAATGGAAACTAGGCCATTGTACTGAATGGGACTCCTACACCAAATGGTGTTCGGTCTAATTAGGACTTCATACCAGGGAGATCCCCTTTGTGTAGTATTTTCCGGATTATCCACAATATCATATTCATCATGTCGACGTTTCGAACCCCAAAGGGGATCCATCATCAAGACCAAAAAATGGTTTTGAGAGAAGAATCCTCTGACCAAGTATATATAAACCTAATTAATCCAAAAAAGTGAAAGCCGACTTTAGCCTACATATATTAGTTTAAACTTTATTCTAATTTCATTTATTTATTTCAGTTTTAATTTATTTACATTTTAATTATTTATTTTGATTATTATAATTATTATAATTAATTATTTATTTAATTAGTTAGTTAATTAATTAATTAATTTAATCAACTTGTAATTAATTTTATTTTAATTAATTATAATTGGTTTAATTTTTTTATTTTTTTTGGAAGGTACATCACCATCAACAAAATCCTTGCAACTTCATGTCTGTACTAAAGACCAAACTAAGTGGTGCCTCTAAGGTATCTCAACACATGTTTAGATGTCTTCCAATAGTGTTTGGTTGGTTTAACCGTTTCTTGACTATGTTGGCTAACTGTAAAACATATGTTCGGTCGTGTGTTCACCAAATACATAAGTGAACCCACAAGATGCCTATAAATAGTAGCCTCCACTAATTCACCTGAAGTAGAATCTTCCTTCTTCCAATTTCCTGCTAGAGGAGTCTCCATCGGTTTGTTTCTCTCCATGTGGAACTTCTTCAGTATCTCGTTGGGATACTTGCCCTAAGAGACAAACAGTTCCTCGTCTCCTTGTCATACTTCCATACCAAGGAAATAATGCATGAGCCCCAGGTCCTTCATCTCAAATTATCTTGCAAGTTCCTCTTTGCAAGATTTTATCAACTTCTCATCACCTAGAATTAAATCATCGACATATAATACTATAATCTATACTTTTCCTTCAGCCACAATATGGTAAAGTTTTTCACCTACTTCACTTTTGGTGAAGCCCAACCTGGTGAAATAGTTTCAATCTTGGTGTACTGAGCATAGGGTGCTTGTTTCAATCCATCCAATGCTCACTTGAATCTACACACATGCGAATCTCTGTTGAATGTCTCAAATCCTTCCGGCTACTCAATGTACACCTCTTCCTCAATCACTTCATTGAGGAATGTTGTCTTCACATCCAACTGATGTACCTTGCTACTCGAGCAAAGGTCTCCTCATAATCAATTCCTTCCAACTAAGAGAACCCTTTAGCCACAAATATGGCCTTATGTTTATCGAAACTCCCATTTGTTGCGTGATTTACCTTGTAAATCCATATGGAACTCACCACTGACTTGTCTGTTGGTCTTGGCACAACTTCCCAAACATTGTTTTTGATAATATAGACATAATCCTCTACTATGGCATCAAACCATACTATTTGTTGCACTGCTTCCTTGAATGAGGATGGCTCAATCTCTACACCCTCACTAATCAAAGCCATGTAGCTAGTGCACTGATTTGGTGACCTCCTTTGTTTGTGTTGTGATATGGGTGCTCCCACGTTCTCTCTGACATCATGCATCAATTTTCAGCTTCTCTAGTATGCTTCCTTCCATCTCTGGAAGTCTTTTCATGAGTGGGTACTTCCACTCTTTGATCTGATGCATGTGGTAGCTCCAGATCATCTTGAGGTTCTTAAGTGTGAATCTAAAATCTCCTCATCTACATGCAATTGAATCTCCCTCTCAAGGGAACATATCATGGCCTTCTCTTCATTGAACTTCACATCTCTACAAACCATTATCATCATGTGAGATGGCAAGTACACCCGATAGTTGTGAGGTGTATCAGTGTACACCACAAATATGCCAAACTCAGTTGTTGGTTCTAGCTTTTTCCTTGCATTCTTGGTAACATGACAGTGAACTGATGAACCAAAGATTATGAAGTGTGCCACATTTGGTTTCTTACCTATAAAATATTCTTCTAGTGTACTCATCCTGAGACTCCGACGAGGACTCTTATTCTGCACATATACAATTGTGTTGCATGCTTCATCCCACAAGTGCAACAGTAGGCCCTGATCATGTAACATTGTCCGTGAAACTCCCACAATACTTATGTTCTTCCTTTTAGCCGCCCAATTCTATTATGGGTTATGAGGTGCCATTAACCCCCATTGAATACCTTCTAATTCACATAATTTCTTGAATTAATTTGACACTTATTATCCATCATTATCTCTCCTAAGAACCTTCAGTTTCCTGCCAGTGTATTTCTCAACAAGTGATCACAATTTGTAAAATTTGGAGAACGTATGATCTTTCTTCTGCATGAAGAAAATTAAACACTTATGTGAGAAATCGTCTACAAATATTACATACTACCTGTGGTTGGCCGTGGAGGTTGTCGAGAACGGTCCACACACATCTGAGTGAACTCTTTCAAGGATCACTTGCGCTCGATTGTCCTTATCATGAAAGGTGGCTTTCATGTACTTCCCCAATGTGCACCCTTTGAATGTATCTCTCTGCTCTCGTGAACCCTTGGGAAGTCCTATAGTAATTTGTTGCATGATCGTCGAAGTTCCATGGTGAAGATGGCCCAATCTTCTATGCCATAATTCACTGATGTCTCAGCTCTGCACCTTCTCCATTTTTGTGCTCAATGTTGCACAATATTCTCCATCCAATTTGTAGAGGTTCTTCACTCGAACCCCAATCCGCTTCACGTGTCTTGAGGCTATGTGATAAAGGATATCCTTCCTTTCCTAAATATCACATCGTAGCCACTATCCTCCAACATAGCAACTGAAACTAATTTCTTCTTCAGACCCAAAACATACATGACATATTTTAATGTGAGAGGAGAACCAAAATCCCTCTGAAAAGTAACAGTACCGATGTCGATCACACTATAACTTCCATCATCTCACATCTCGATGTGCATCTGGAGGTCCTTCTCCTCCAAGCCACTGAAATATTCTTTGTTGTCAGTCATATGGAATGAGGCTACACTATTGAGATACCACACACTACCCATCATTGGTGTCACCATGCAAGAAATGGGGATGAAATTCAACTTGAATTGTGAAGTAATAATGTTATATGTCGCTCCTCCTAAGGGCTTCTTGCCAAATTTCTTGTGCAGACACTTCGTGGCATAGTGTCCTAGCTCGTGACAGTGAAAACATTTAACCTTCGACAATTCATTCTTCGTGTCGCCCTGAGTGGGATTGCCTTTTGATTGGAATTTCTTTCCTTTCCCTTTCTTTTCCTTTCTAGCTAAGGCACATTTATCCTCATCGTCATGCTTGGATGAGGTTCCATCTCTAGTGCTTTGCCTTATCCCTTCTTGCACCAAGTCGGACAACAAAGACTCCCACTTTGTTAGATGTTCCCTCCCATTTATCGAATCCTGGTAGTTGTGCCAGCTCTTAGGAAGGCCTAGAAGCTCTAGGTTGACCAAATCATCTTCAGAAACTATAATATTGACACTCCCAAGGTCATCCCGACATTGGGTGAGCCTACTCAAGTATTGTGGTATTGTGTCACCCTTCTCCATATTGATCTTTTGAAGATTGTCAATCAGTGCCAACTTCTTGGGGTCACTGTTGTTCTAAAACAAGTCAATCAAGGTTTTCCACATGGTGTATTCTTCCCATGGAGGTTCGAGACAATATGATGTCAAACTTCTCCTAGTATGATCCTTCTCACCTTTGCAACACATTTCTTCCTCTCTGCCAAATCTTGAGCATATGTTGTTGGAGGCTTAGGAATATCATTGCCTATTAATTCCTTCATCCTATTGTTTTCCAACACTACCTCCATCCTGTCCTTCCAAGAAATATAGTTTGAACTACCCTCAAGGGCATATTCAAGTCTCAATTCGTAGGACGACATCTTGTTGGCTCTGAAAAATGATACTAAAAATTTGATTTCACTTGCAAAAGACAAACTCGTATTCTCCTCTTCTAGAGTGATTTTTTATCTTATACCATGTAGAAATTCCTTGTAGATTCAAATTGCCTATGAAATTTTCTAAAACAAAAGACTTGAATCTACTCTACTCATCAACAAAAACAATTAATTGATCGAGAAATCACGAAGCATACAAGAGAGAATTCAATCAACACATTACATAATAACTTTCTAGGGAAAGCCACAACTAAAAAACCCTGTTATCTCTATAATATTGCATTAGTCAGAAAATATGAGAACATTTTAATGCTTTGCTCAAGCGTGGGCAACCTCTACATAATTTCTATCTGTCTCATTGATTCCTAAACAAGACTAGGCCAATACTTAACCAAATTTTGGCTTGCCCAAGTCCCTATTTCCTTGTGTTGTTTCCCAGGGAATTAAGCCCGTATTAATTAGGGAAATTTCTCAATATGAAATGTGCAATCCTCATAGGAATTCCTCTGACTGCATCCACCACCTGTACAATTTGGAAGATTATACAATTGATAGTACATTGCCCTTGAACTCCAATCTCAACTTGGTAACCATAACAACCCTAGTGAAGATTCCATGTAAAAATATATAAGACCGTAGTTGATGGGACACTTATTCCAAGCTGAATGTTGGGAAAGACATCCTAGGGGGGTGTTCATTTGGTTGTTTATGGCTAAGGAAATTGGCAAAGGAAATGACTAAGGCTTTGGAAAGGAAAAATGGCATTTTTGGCACATTTATTTATGAAAATAATGGAAATTAGGAGAAAAGGTAGGTGAAAGGTCATAGGTTGCATGTGAGGAGGAAATCGAACAAAAATAAGGGAAAATGAAGAAAATAGAGGCATCATTCATAAAAAGGTTTATGAGGATCAATTGGTAACCTTTTGTCAGTTGATTTTTGGAGCTCTCTCATTGTTCTCTCTCTCTCTCTCTCTCTCACTCTTAGACACTTAGAGTTTTCATGGAGAAATTTTGGCATTGGATCAGGAAAGGAAAAGAAGGCAAGAGGAAGAAAAGATCAAGCAAGAAAAGGCATCATCAAGTAGCTACAACAGGCTTCATTGCAGGTATCAACTTGCATGTGTATTTTCCTTGCTAGATTTGGCATGCATGGCATTGCATGTGGTTCTTTTTTGTTGTGGGATGGGTTTTTCCAGATGTAATAGTGTTTTCAGCCTAGCCTTTCCATTTCTGAATAGCCATGGTGTGTTGGGGTTCTTAGTTTTGGTTGAGCTAGATTTTTGAATGGATTCGAAGCTGAGTGGGGTGGATCTCTGAATGATATATAACATGGCCTAATGGTCCCTGAACCAGACTGTGGATCACTGTAAAGACACTGGCCTAGTGACCCCTGAGCCAGATTATGGGTTACAGTAAAGCCAAGATTTTGTTTCCTTGGTGGGCCTAAGAAATCCTTGCCAGTGAATGATAGGATATATGGTAAAGCCAAGAGGTGGTTTTCTCTCCGTTGGGCCTAGTAATCCCAAGTTTGGGATATGCGGTAAAGCCTGGAGAGTGGGTCTTAGTTTAGGGCCTAGTGGTCTGGGTTTGTCTTGTGGTAAAGCCTAAGAGACTATGAGATAGGAAAATTCCTCACAGTGTAGGTGGGGAAATTCAGTGGAATCCATGCTTGTTTGGCCTAGTGATCGGGTGCAGATCACGGTAAATCCTATTATGATGTATTCATTGTGTTAGCCTAGTGATCTAGGATGGATTATGGTAAAGCTTGGTTTCTATTGATGAAGGTGAGGTGGTTTAGCTTCGATATGCCCTGGTTGGTTCTTTTGGTTTGAGTCCCACATTCATGTTTGGAACATGGTACGTGGATGAATGGTTGAAGAGAGACTTGGCTCAACCATTCTATGGTCAGGTAGAACATGGTAGTCCCATCTTAGGTTGGTTTATTGCATTCATTAATGAGAAATTCATTCCCTAGATTTTCATGTGTAAATGTACTGATGTATATGTGGATTTCATGGATGATATGCTTATGATATTTTTGTCCATAGTATGTTGGTTATATGTATGTTTTATGACAACAACTATGTATGGCTCTCAGAATGTTTTTACTTGTAAATGAATGGATAGAGTATCTATGGCCTAATAGATGATAATGCAGCAAATTAAATGAGGGAACAATGGTTCATAGCGATTCTTAGATAAGTATGATATCCTTGCACTTAATTCTGTTGTTTACACATGTATGTTACATGTTGATGATATGTTTGAAAAAATGCCTAGAATGGCTAGTAGGGGTATCATTAAGGTCTTGTTCAACTTATTTCTTTTGAATCATTGTTTCCATTTTATTTTACTATTCCTGAGTTATCATTCCATTATGGGCAATGGTCGTGGATCTAAGCTTGAAAAAGTGGCTCAAATCACGGAGTCATTGGCATAGTACTGAAAAATTTAGTCTCTAGTCACTAGAAGGCAAGCTTGTGAGAGCGAATTTACGTTTCTAGACACTCTCTTGCCTATAGCATGGGAGAAACTAAGGCCTAAGATATCTAGAACATCAATGGGACCCAGGGGCATTATGTCTAAGTGGATGACATGTCTCTGAGGGTTTTGTTGCTGATGTGGATAGGTTGGTTGATGAGTTTCGTCAATTTGACTTCCTTAAGGTCACATAGGAGGTTGAATCCAATCATAGTAGCCTCTCGTCGCATGTTTACCCAGTTGGCATGGTTACATGGGTAGATGTGGGAGGAGGGTGTTACAAAGTGGTATCAGAGCATGGTTCACCCCTCGGATTGGATGGGTAGTGTCCGTTGGTCATGCATGCATGTCATTTGCATGTGTGTCTTTTACACTTGAATTCCATGTGCTTATTGCATTGCATAATGTTTATCATGGTTGTAGTAAGGTTGTTGTGGTGAACTTGATATTGATTTTTTGGAATGCATCGTCATGAGTATATGATTTGTTACGTATTCTTATATGTCGCTTACATGTTTTTGTATGTCGCTTTTTAACATCCTTGTATGTTAGGTTGAATTCTTGTATATTTGATTACATGTATTAGTCTTGTAGGTTTCTTACAAGTATTGATCACTTGTGCTTGACTACATGCGTTCATGTGTATGTGCAATTGATTATGCCTTGCTTATGCCTGTTGATGGTTGCATGTGGCAATGCATACAATGGAGTAATGGTTGTTGTCATGCATGAGGTCATGGTTTGTGAAGTTGATATGGTCATGCATTGATGACTAGACTCTAGCTAGAAGGATGTGTATATGCTTTTGTACTCGTGTGTTATATGTCAATATGTGGTAGTTATACATGTATGGTCTTGGTTATAGTTATGCATGAATAGTAGGTCAAGCATGCCTTGTGAAGTCATTGTATGCAATTTAGGTCATCATGGTGCTATTGGTTGTTATGATTCTAATGTGTTGGTTGAGATACAGCAGGAGATGCAGACCATCATAGTGAGGTTGTAGCATTGGAATTTGGGGTAAGAACAAATCTCCATACAAGTATTGCATGTTTGGCATGCAGGTATGTAAGTCAATGATTGTTGTATGCATTAGGTTTATGTACATGTCTTTTGATGTTATGGTTACATTTATGAGGGATGTTAGTTGATTAGTGTAGTTATATGCACATGTATCGGATAGTTAAGAACGATAGTAACTTGCAGTTGTATGCATTGTTATTTTTGTTTTATATTAGATAACCTGATGATTATGTTGTTGATGAAGTATCTTATAGGTTAAATTGTTTATGAGAGATTTTTCGGCGAAAATCACATGAGAAACCATTTGTCGACGCATTTCAAACCAACTAGTGTGGTTCATCGTCAGGACAAGTTGAAGAAACAGATCCAGCTTAGCATGTTAAATAGTCTAAGCAGAGTCTCCAACGGCTAATTTTGACTATAGGACCC
>APFE031133135.1:99174-117018 GCA_000404065.3 Pinus taeda
CAAAAAACGAGGAGGGGACCGAACAAACGACTAAGAAGAGAGTGTTGGAATCCAGCACCTACTGATTTTCCAACCATCCTCTCTATTGAGATTGCTCGGCCTCTTTTCAATCTCAAGAGCTTCCCTAAATTTCCGATGATGGAAATGCGGAACCTTAGCAATAACACTAGCTGCCTCAATGCAAATATGATGATTGGTTTTTTCTACATGTTCAGCTAAATCAGAGGTCTTAGCTCTTCTATGCTTAAGGTCAGCTGCATGCTCACTAATCCTTTGATTAATGGAGCGATCGGTCTCACCAATATAGGGGGTCCCACAGGAGCAGGGGATAATATAAACCCCTTTCATATCCTTGGGGTCGATAGGATCCTTTACTGATCTGAGGGACGAACGAATGGTGTTAAGGGGCCTAAAGGTCACAGGGACACTATGCATCTTGAGAATCCTTGCAATCTTATCAATGGTCCCCTGAACAAACGAAAGATGGACTCCTGGAATCTGCTCCTTCGGTTCCCTTTTAGACAGAGAATTCTTGGTGGCTCTAAGGAAAGCCTTCTGACCCAAGTATCTACTATAACCATTCTCAACGAAGACATCAAGGAGATGGGATTTTTCTTTCTCAAAACTCTTCTTATCCAAGATCCTTAGGGCCCGAGTAGCAAGGGTATTGAGAACACCCATCTTTTGAGATGGGAAATGGTGGGAACTGGCATGAAGATACTGCTCTGTATGCATTTTCTTCCGAAAAACTTGGTGGGCGAGGGAACCATCACTATTCTTAGAAATAAGAATATCAAGGAAAGGGAGGCAACCATCAACTTCCTACTACTTAGTGAACTTAATGGCTGAGGATTGATTGTTGAGATGCTCAAAGAAAAGATCTAATTCTTCTTGGCCATGAGACCAGATGACATTGGTGTCATCCACATACCTTTTCCAGAGCTTTGGCAAGAGCCGAGAAGAATTTAGAGCCTTGGACTCAAAATCTTCCATAAAAATATTAGCAACAACAGGAGAAAGGGGGGAGCCCATGGCGACCCCACAGGTTTGCTCGAAGAACTCTCCCTCAAAACTAAAAAAGGTGGAAGTGAGGCAGATCTCCACTAACCTGGCAGTGTCAGGGTCAGTTAGGCGGTTGATCACCTCCATGGCCTCCTTAATAGGGATGCAAGTGAACAAGGAAACTACATCAAAGCTAACAAGAATGTCCCGAGGGTCAAGCTTAATGTCCTTGAGTTCATCAATAAAGGAAGCAAAGTCTTTAACAAAGGACTCCGTACGACCAACTAAGGGCTTAAGCTTCAACACAAGAAACTTAGCAAGAAGGTAGGTAGGACCTTCAATGGTGTTGACAATGGGCCTTAAGGGAGCTCCTTCCTTATGAATCTTGGGGAGACCATAGATTCTAGGAGTAATAGGGTTGCTGTCAATGAGTTTATGGTGCAGGGAACTCACTGAGTTAATGGATTTAATGGCAAGAGCCACATTCCTAGCAACCTTCTTCAAAGGATTCTTGGGAAGCTTTTTGTAGCTACCACTATTATGAAGATGATCTAACATTTTGCTGTGGTAATCAACCCTGTCAAGGATGACGACAACACCACCCTTGTCTGCCTTTAGAACAATGATATCTTTGTTCTGGTTTAAGGATCTGAGAGCTAAAGATTCTTCCTTGCTAAGGTTGCTCTTAGGGGGCTTAGCCTTTCTCAAGACAACCGCACAGTGTTGCCTAATAGTATCCTTGATCCTATCAGGTAAACCTTTGATCCCAAACTCTATGTCACAAATGATATCATCCATAGGGATCTTCCTAGGGGCTAAGGAAAAATTTAGCCCTTTACCCAAAACTTTAAAAATAGAAGGGGGAAAGGAGAAACTGGAAAGATTGATCACCGTGTTATTAGAAGGGTGAAGGTTATTAATACTATTAGTACTAATCTTATTATTACCTTTGCTAGAATTATTAGTAATATCATTGGAACTATTACAATTTAATATCTTATTGTCGTTGATAATCTCTACCCTTATATTATTATAATTATTTTAAATGTATTCCATATGGTTATTTTCTTATTATTGTTGATATGCTTATGATATTATTATTATCAATAATGTTATAATTATTAAAATTAAAATTAATATTATTATAATTACTCCCATTTAATAACTTATTTAATATTATAACTATTAATAAATTACTAATATTATTATTATATATTATATATATTAATACTATAGTATTAATATTAATATTATTATTATTATTAAATTGTCATTGTTAAATGATAGTTAACTTGATGATTAGGGTTATAGAATTTATACCTTGATGTTATATGTATCATACTAAGTTGGATTGGCCTATGCAGATGGTTAGGGTTACGACATTCATGTATGAGTCAACTTATTGTGTTGCATTGTGTGGTACTAATCTAGACCAATCGTACATATGTGATTGTTATGCATATATGACAAATGTTTATGAGCATATGATTGAACATGTTAGTTAGTTATTGTTATGGATGTCATGATTTATGTTTGAGTTGATATGTTGAGAAGTTATATCGTGCTAACTAGCTTGATTGTATAGACAAGATAGCCTCCCCTGAGATACAATAAGGTACAAGTTTTCTTATGTCGTATATTTGGTGCTTGAATGTTTGATTATGTCGTCTAGTTAATTTATTTAACATGGTATGTTGCAAATTGGTTGAATATTTGATGAATTGCATAATATGAGTAGGTGTTCAAATTATCTTGTTTTAAGATGATTGTACTAACACATATGTGATTGAGGTAGTTGATATGTACTTGACAGTTGTAGCATTATGTCTAATGACTATGAGTTGACTATGGGTTATAACATGATTGTTTGTAAAAGTTGATTTCAAATTGATAGATATGATTGTCTTGATATTTGGGACATGTGGTTGACATGTGTGAGTAGTTGCAGGAAACATGTTTGGTATTAATGTGACAAGGAAATAGTTGATGTGTTTATATAACTAATAGTTGGGTGATGTGGCAGTACATAGTAAGCCTTGATTGCAGCAAGGTAAAAAGGTAAAGGAAAAGAATTGGGCAAGAATTCTTTTGGCTATGTTTGGAAACCACAATTCCAAACGAATGAGTAATTTCCACTCAGGAAGTCTTATTAACATTGATTTGTCTAAAATTAGGTGGATATGTGTTATGTTCATGGACATGTAATTGACAAGTATATTAGTCAGTCTCTACTTACGGGTGGATATGTCAAGGGAATTGAAGTCCCTTGAGAGATGGTGTGGATGTGTTCAGTTGCAAGAAACATGCTTGGCACAACAAGATAAGGTAACTTGTGTATTGTTATGTTAATTTATGCACTGACAACTATGTGTTAATGACAACATGATGTGGGGAGTTGGATGGCAAGAGAGGTTTCCATGAATTATCAAAGAAGGCTCGGGTTGAGCTTTCTTTGGGAACCATGGGGATTGGGTCATGGTGTATGCTATTACTCTTGTGCTTTTGGTCTTTTGCAACTATTGCACTTTATTTGCGATTTTGATTGTGTCTGGTGTATAGCTATGCCACTTTGTTACGGTGTCATATTACTTTTGGTTTTCATGGTCTTCTTGTTGTTTTTTCCGTTCTCGCCTTTTATTTTTATGAGTCTTGGAAATTGATTGGGAAAGGGGAAATTCAATGGACCTTGAGCATAGTTGTGTGGTACCTGATAGGTAATGTAAGACATGAATGAAGTTGTGTGCATGAGTAAGCACAGCGGAAGGTAAGACTATGACAGTCGATTGGACTGGTTGGTCCATAGTGGTAAATGGATGGTGGCAATACAAACATGAGAAAGGTAACTAGAAAAGGTAAAGTGAATGGATCTAAGGCGTTGGATGTTTTGGCTATGTTGGGAATGATTGTTAGCAATGTTGTGCATGTTGTACACAAATAAGGAAGCTCTCTTAACCTATACCTTATGTTATCTGGTAATTATGTTATGATCATGATATTGTTGATGTTTATATATAATATATATATATATATATATATATATATATTAATATATATATATATATATATCTGGTGTGTGTGTGTGTGTGTGTGTCATGTTTAACAAGGTCATCAAGGATAATTATTATTAACACTAACATTTATATGTATATATGTGTGGTCATATGTTGTCATTTGATAGGACCATGGTTGTTTTATACTAACGTTTATATGTATGTATGTATGTGTCCATGTATCTATGTCATTGTCTAATAGGGTCATCAAGAATTGTTCTTGTGGAGGAATGATTGCTTACGTAGGCAAATGACATGAAGAGGTTCCTACTTTTACGAGGAATCAATTGGCAGGAGTAACCCTGAAAAATATATGACATTCATATCATG
Organism: Pinus taeda; assembly: GCA_000404065.3. NCBI lineage: Eukaryota > Viridiplantae > Streptophyta > Pinopsida > Pinales > Pinaceae > Pinus > Pinus taeda. Next base: position 103,557 of record APFE031133135.1, read on the forward strand.
TGTTTATGAGTTGATATTATGTGATTATATTATGTCTATGTTATGGATAGGTTATACCGAGGGATACAATAGTGAAATGAAAGCAGTGTGGTCTGCGACATGTTGGGACAAGCATGGTTAAGACACTGGAAGCAAGGTTGCTTAGTAAAGACAGGATGGTTTTGGATGTGTGGTACTATTTTTGTGCACATGTTTCATATGGGATGTTATGTGCATGTAGTGTTGTGTGGATATTGCATATGCAATGCTAGGTATAGATGGTGCCATGTAGATGTTGGATATGCAGTGTTGTGTACAGATGATGCAATGCTATGTACAGGTGGTGTTGCGTGCATATTGTACATGTGGCACTATGTACATATGGTGTTGTGTGTTAGGTCCCTATAATGCTAGTGATTCCCCCATTACTATTGTAATTGTAGACCTTATTATTATTGTTGTGCCCCTATTGTCCCCATATTGTTATCAGTGTGCCCAATAGAATCCCACTATTGTTATTATTGTGCCCTTATATTATTATTGTTATGTCGGCTTTGATTATATTGTGACCCCTTAGACTCCTATATATAGAAAGGAGGTGTTGTCATTTGTATCATCTAATAATTGTTCATTTGTGTAATGTAAAGGAGGTTTCCCCCTCAAAGAGGATGCTTTTGAAGTTGTTGATCTATCTTTTCTCCTATTTTATGAGCTGGTTGCATAACATTTGGTATCAGAGGTTTGGATTCTAGGATCTCGCTGCTTCAAACAGGTCATCGTAAAATTTTCGCTACAACTCCTTTTTTTACGATGTTTCAGAATCAGAAATTAAAACTTGTTTGAGCCAAAATCTTAATGAGCCTCAGGTCCAAATTTTAGATCTTTTCTCACAGTATTTTCAAAGATATGATCCAAGGAAGCTAGGGTTTTTGCAGGCTCCCAAATTGCATCCCAAATAGGTGACCTTGGGAAAATTGTCATAAATTTCTCTCTGAGTATCAGATCGAAATTTCGATAGTTACAGAAATAGGACAGACTGTATTTTTTGTGTATTGTTTTCAAGTCAGAAGGTTGAAACAATGACACATGACACTTCGTACAAGTTTTCCCTACCGAAAAAATATATAATCAGGTCATCTTGGGGGATTTGGAATAACTCCTTCTTGGAGAATCCAATTTTGATCAGACTGGTAGAGTTTGAAATAGGATGCACATGGCTACCATGGGTCGCAATATCAGACCTTGGAGATCCAAAATTTTAGAGATACAAAAGATTTGATATCGATCTCCTACAAAGAGAAAAAAGATGTGTAGTTTTTTTTTTTTAATTGCATAAGTTTGGTTTGAAAAATTAGTTTTAAGTGATTCAAAGGGCATAATGAGGCATAATTATCATTAATTGATGCCCCGAAGAAAGAAAATGGAAACACCTAGTAAGAAACCTAAAATCTCTACAATGACTCATGAAGAAGAGGAAGAAATACAATATGATATATGAAAATTATGAGACCAAGTGCAACAATTTTAACTCTCACAAAAAGTAACAGAAGCTAAGATGGATGGATTAAGAAAAGCATGGAAGCTAAGATGAATGGCATGGAAGCTAAGATGAATGGCGTGGAAGATAATATGGATGGCATGGAAGCTAAGATGAATGGTGTGGAAGTTAAGATGGATGGCATGGAAGCTATGATGAGTGGCATAGAAGCAATTCTTAAAGGCAACATGGAAGATTTTAAGATAGATTTGACAAATTTACTACAAGAAATGCTTACTAATGGCCAAAGGATAGTAAAGAAAACTCATGATGAGAACAAAAGAAATGTTAATCATGATTTGATAGACTCTAAAGTTGGATTGAATACCCACCATGTTCCAAATATCGATATGGGGAGGTTTGATGGCAAGGGTCCCTTAACATGGATACTACAAATGGAGAAATATTTTGATCTCCATAATGTGCAAAACTATTGTAGCTCTGATACCACTTGTAGATCTAAACCGGAAATATTATGATAATAGAAATAACCCAAGAATAATATGAAATGATTCTTTATTGATCAAACCCTTGAGGTAGGGCAACACCATACATTCACTCCTTAAGGAAGGAGAACACTCCACAAGCCATATGCTGTTCATACAAGAATAATTCTCTTCATATCTCTCCATGTGGAGTCTCTAGCCTCTATATAGGCCTCATACATACAATACCATGCATCATTACCATGGTTTCCTCATACCATCAACTAATACCATGGGCCCCTTACATTATTATTAACTACTTGTGGTCCCTTACATGACATGGGTTAACCACCTTATTTATTACTATGGCCCATCCCATTATTACATTATTACCTTGGGTACCTCCCTCGGTACCCCATATTACCCCCCCTAGGTATATAACAAAAACACAAAAAAGGTACGCATTGATAATTATATTTGGAACCAAATCAGTTTGTATGGTATTGATGGCTTTGCTCTTATAAACAAATTGTCACTTGGGAATTTTTTACAGAAGAAATGATAGCACATTATGAGGATACACAAAGCAACACCTTTTTTATCCAATTGATAAATCTCAAACAAAAGGGTTCAATGGTGGAGCACATTGAGGACTTCCAAAAATTGAATATAAGGGTAAAAGATATTCCAAAGGAGCATAGGGTTGATGTGTTCATAGCGACTTTAAAGGATAACATCCAACATGAGGTTCACCTTTTGGAACCTGATTCATTAGAGAAGGAAGTCAAGTTGGCAAGAAAAATGGAAAGCAAAATTATGACAATAAGAACACCTACCACTCACAACTATAAAGATGGAAGTGTTGTTTCCCCTAGCCTTCCACAACCTACAAGGTTGACACCACAACGATTGGAAGAAAAAAGAGAAAAAAGGCTTTGTTACAATTGTGATATAAAATACACTAAATGTCATAAGTGTGCTGAGAAGAAATTATTTTACATAGATTGTGAAGAGGAGGAATAAAAGGAACAACAAACGTCAAAATGAGAGGATATACACTAGGTAAAAACCCTAGAGAAAGAAGAAATGAATCCGACCATATCTTGTATGCATTAGCCAGAATAACCTCTCCTCAAACTCTCAAGATAGAAGGACATATCAAGAAGAAAAAGGTAATAGTGTTGATTGATTTGGGCAGTACCCATAGTTCTATTCATTGTAAGATAGCCAAGGGATTGAATTTCTTTCTATATCCAACACCAAAGTGTCAAGTGATGGTTTCAAATGGAGGAACCATAAATTTCCCTGGAAAGTGCCATAATATCAAGTTATCCATGGGATAATATGTATTGAATAGCCCAATGCTTTCCATTCCAATGGGTGGTGTTGATGTTGTGCTAGGAGTCCAATGGCTACAATCTTTGGGTACGATAACTTTTAATTTTCAAGAACTTTTCTTGAATTTTTTGTCAAAAGGAAAGAAAGTTGAATTAAAGGGCATCGTGGGGAAATCGAGAAAGATAATCAGCTCTAATGGCATGACAAAGATTCCAAAAAAAAAAAAAGAGGCATGATTGGATAATTATGTTCGCTAGAGGTTCACACAATGAAATCATCTATTTCTCAAGACCTCCAAAAAGTCTTGTACAATCATTTCAAGGTATTTGAGACCCCAAAAGGCCTTCCACCTATTCATGATCATGATCATACTATTCATTTGATTCCAGGAAGTGTTCCTCCAAACATCATGCCTTACAGATATCCATATTCCCAAAAGAGTGAAATTGAACGTATGGTTGCAAAAATGCTAGAGGCTGGTATAATTCAACCTAGTCAAAATTCTTTTTTTACTTCAGTAGTATTGGTGCACAAGAAGGATGGATCATGGTGCATGTGTCCAGATTATAGCAAGCTCAACAAGCTCACTATTAAAGATAAATTTTCCATTCCTGTCATTGATGAATTATCGGATGAATTGCATAGATCAATTTACTTCACCAAGTTGCATCTTCGTTTAGGATATCATCAAATCAGAATAAAGACTAAAAACATTTTTAAACAACATTTAGAACTCATGAGGGTCATTATGAATTTTTGGTCATGCCTTTTGGCCTTTTTTTTTCCGAAGAAAAAATCAAAACTTTCCATTAGCATAATAAAAAGTTTTACAATATGTTTGGATCACTGATCACAATAGATGGCTCGGCTGGAGCTGTTCCAGACTGTCTGCTAGCATTTAGAACATCAAGAACATAGGATAGGACTCAGTCTTGTATGACTAACTGTCATGATCCCTCTTCCGGAGGATAAATACAAACCATTCTGGTGTACGACTTGGGGTCTCCTTCTGAGAAGGAAAACAATCCCACACATCAAGTTGTCATATTAATTGTATCAACTGTGAAAAAATATAAAGAGGTTTTGTAAACTGTTTTTTTTTGTCCAGACCAAAATTACGAAAATATATGAGAACAGAGTCTGTAAAAACTATGAATATTTTAACCATGAGATCGTAAAACTGTAAACGAAAAAGTATGAGAGGGATCCCCGCTCATTGAGGAGGAGCAAAAGGGGGCTGTTGTGATATGATTTGCTGCCCCTGGAAGTATTCCTCTATTGACCAGCTGCCCGAAACCTATTGCAAACCAGCTTTTGAAAGTTGATCTGCTTCTTCATTTTTCTCCCTGTAGATATGACAGATATGAAGACTGTTAAAAGAGGACTTTAATAACAAAATTTCTTCTAACAGTGGCTTTAAAATCTGATTTTGACAAGACGCATTTCCATTGACCCATTTAATGACATTTTGAGAATCGCCAAAGATTTGTATAGTGAAAATGTTCCTCTAAAGTAGCCAGCAAAACAAAAGGTGAAAAGCAGACAACTCGGCAAAATTGTTTGACCCAGAACCTAATCCAACAGAAGCTTTTAGATAATGGTCAGAGGATAAATGAATGCTAATCCCAGCCCCAGCCCTGTTATTCTGGGAAGCTCCATCAAAAAAGGCCCAAGGAGTACCTTCCTTGATAATAAGTGGCTTGTCACGGCTTGGGGGATTTTTCACTTCAGGGGCCGAAATAGCAGAGTATATGGCTGCGCAATTAGAAGCAATAACAGATGAGGGGATGATAATATCTTGGAATATACTTTTATTTCTCACAAGCCATACTCCCCAGAAGAAAATGAGAGGTAGATTTCTCAAGTTTCCATCCGGGTGATTCTGCCACCAATTTCTCCATGCAACATCCAAAGGTTTTGTCCCCCACTGTGCTTTTACATTAAGCAGAACTGTAAGCTCTTCCCAAATCTTTAAAGAAACTATGCAAGATGTAAAAAGATGTCTAATAGTTTCCTCTTCTGATTTACATAAGGGGCATCTTCCTGGACCAACAAGGTATCTAGCTTGTAGCCTGTCCCAGGTTGGGATTTTTCCTTTTAGCATACACCAAAGGAAAATCCTGGCCTTTGCTGGACTTGTAAGCTTCCAAATGCTTTTAGACCACCACTCAGGGGAATCCCAACCTTTCTGTTTCATTAAGAAGGAATATCCATCTTTGGGATAGTATTCTGCAGTTTTCCCTAGAGCCCAGATCAGCTTATCTGGTTCGTTTTTGAGTCTGACATGTGAACGGTGGAGTTCTTGGATGAAGGAGGCCCATTCATTCTTCCATTTGATATTTAAACCTAATTCTTCATCATTTTTCCATGCCTGACCCCATAAAGTGGAGTGGCCTGCTTTCTCCACCTGATTTAGAGTGACTATTCCCTTACTGTCAAGGTGTCTGAGGAGACCTGGAGACAGAGCAAAAGCTTCATTGCAACCCACCCAAGGGTCCCTTCTGATTCTAATGTGACTACCATCTCCCACTTTCCAAGCCAGGCCTTGTTCTATCATAGAGAAAGCTTCCAGCGTAGCCTTCCAAATGACTGATATATTCTTCTGTTTCTTTTCCGGACTCCTGATCCAATCTTCTAAAGGGACTGGGTCTATATACTTTCTTTTAACCACCTTTGTCCAGAGATTCTCCATCGATATTAACCTCCACCCAGACTTTGCTGCCAGAGACAAGCTGAACTCGGGGATTCTTTTGACTCCCCATCCACCCCATTGTTTAGGTCTTGCAATCTTATCCCATTCCACCCATGGAAGATGCCTTTTGGCCTTACCAATGCACCTTCTACATTTCAAGGTTTGATGAATTCCATTTTCAAACCCTTCCTTAGAAAATTTGTGTTAGTATTTTTGATGATATACTAATCTACATCAAGTCTTGGAAGGATCATGTCCAACATGTTTATAGGGTACTCAAACTAATGGAGGAGAAACAACTATATGAAAAAAATCTGAATGTTTCTTTGGAGTACAAGAGGTGGAATATCTGGGTCATGTTGTATCTCATGAATTTGTTAAGGTAAACCCTAGAAAAATTAAATCCATTAAGGAATGTAAAATCCCCGCATCCATAAAGAATCTACAAGGATTTCTTAGGTTGACAACGTATTATCGCATGTTTGTTAATAATTATGGGAGAAAAGCAACACCTCTAACAACATTATTGAATAAAGATGCATTTTCATGGACTCCATAAGCAACAAAAGCCTTTGAACATCTTAAAGAGGCAATGTGCCAAGCATTGGTCTTAGCTATGTCAAACTTCACAAAAACCTTTATTGTGGAATGTGATGCCTCAGGAAATAGAATTGATTTTGTTTTAATGCAAGAAGAAAGACCCATTGCTTTCAAAAGTTGTCCAATCAAAGGAAAGTATTTACACAAAGCTATTTATGATAAGGAAATGTTGGAAATACTACATGCACTTAAGAAATCGCGGCCCTACCTAATGGGAAGACACTTCAAGATAAAAATGGATAATGATAGTCTTAAATAATTTTTAGAAAAAAGATTATCTTTAGAAGAGCAACAAAAATGGGTCAAAAAGAAGTTGGGTCATGACTTTGGAATCATCTACAAAAAAGGGAAGCAAAATGTTGTTGCAGATGCACTCTCAAGAAAGGATGAGGATGTGGAAGCATTGCTTTGCGCCATTCCTATTATCCAACCAAATTGGATAAACGAAGCAAGGGATGAATGGAAGAATGATGAAGAAGTGTGGGCACTCATTCAAATGTTACAACAACACCCCAGTACATTTGATGCATTTAGCTAGAAAAATGATTCATTATGGTACAAAGATTGCTTATACCTCTATAAGAATCCCCAACTCAAACAAAAGTTTATTATGGAATTGCACACCTCTCCCTTAGGAGGGCACTTTGGATTTTTAAAAACTTGCCATAGGGTTAAGAACGATTTTTTTTGGGATGGCCTTAAATCTGATATTCAAAATTTTGTGGCGGAATGTTTGGTTTGCCAACAAAATAAAGTTGAAACAATTAAGACCCTAGGTCTATTACAACCTTTATCTATTCCAAGTCAACTTTGAGAGGAGGTTTTAATGGATTTTATCACATGTTTACCCAAGTCCGAAGGAAAGAGTGTCATCATGGTGGTAGTTGATAGACTTACCAAGTATGCACACTTTTGTGCATTATCTCATCCATTTAAATCTAATACAGTTGCTACTGCATTTATGGAAACAATTAAAAAGATACATGGAAACCCAAAGATTATTGTAAGCGATAGAGATCCCATATTCACTAGAAATTTTTGGATAGAATTATTTTCTTGTCTGGGTACTCAATTAGCTCATAGCTCATCTTATCATCCTCAATCTGATGGGAAAATTGAGATAGTAAACAAATGTTTGGAAGGGTATCTTCGTTTCTTTGTATTTGATAAAAAAACACAATGGGTCAAATGGTTGCCTCTAGCTGAATGGTGGTATAACACTTCCTGCCATACTGGAGAAAAAAAGATACCATTTATGGCACTTTATGGATATCATCCATTGTCCATCACATCATATTTAAGAGGAAGGTTCAAGCAAAGGAAGATCACATCGAGCATCAACAATAAGTTCTCCAACTCTTAAAGGATAACCTCACTTTGGCGCAAAATAGAATGAAACAATAGGCAAATCAAGATGGCAGTGAAAGAAGTTTTGATGTAGGTGACTGGGTATTTCTACAGCTACAATCATATAAAAAAATGTCCCTCAAGCAAGCTAATAAGGATAATAAATTATCACCAAAGTATTATGGTCCATACAAGGTGTTGCAAAATATTGGTACTATGGCATACAAATTAGAGCTTCCTGCAACTTCCTAAGTGCACTCAATTTTCCATGTTTCATGGTTAAAGAAGGTTATAGGTGACAAGCTCCCAGTTCATACAATATTGCCATAACTTGACGAGGAAAGAAAAATCATATTGGAACCTGAAGCAGTCATAGAAAAAAGAACTTCGCTGCTATGAAAGTAATCAATTTCAGAGTATCTCATTAAGTGGAAGAACTTACCCGTTGAAGATTCCACATGAGAGGATGAAAATTTTATACAGAAGTATCTAGAACTACTCAAGAATTGAGGACAACACTTTTTTGAAGGAGAGGGGCATGTTAGGTCCCTATAATACTAGTGATTCCCCCATTACTATTGTCATTGTAGCTCTTATTATTATTGATGTGCGCCTATTGTCCCCATATTGTTATTAGTGTGCCATATAGAAGCCCACTATTGTTATTATTGTGCCCTTATATTATTATTGTTATGTCAGCTTTGATTATATTGTGACCCCTTAGACTCCTATAAATAGAAAGGATTTTTTTTCATTTGTATCATCGAAGAATTGTTCATTTGCATAATGTAAAGGAGGTTTCCCCCTCGACGAGGCTGAAGTCATTGATCTATCTTTTCTTCTATTTTATGAGCTAGTTGCATAACATTGTGTGCATGATTGTACAAGTGGTGTTGTGTACATGTTGTATAAGTGGTATTGTGCATAGATGGTGTTATGTACATGTCATGCATGTGGCATTGTGTACATATGGTGTCGCGTACATATCCTGCGTGTTGTATTGTGTACATGTGGTATTGTGTACACATTGTACAATGTTGTAGTGTACATGTGGTGTTGTGTACACGTTGTGTAAGTGGTGTGGTGTACATGTGATGTTGTGAAAACGTTGTGTAGGTAGTTGCAGTGTACAAGTGGTACAATGTACATGTGGTACATGTGGTACTGGTGTAGGCGCATGTATTGCATGGTGTTGTATGTCATGTGTGGTTGTATGTGTGTGATGCACACTATGTGTATATGCACATGGTTGAGGAGAGGCACTGGTGTTTGTCGGTTGTGGCAACCGGTCTAGTGTGCATACGAAATAAGGACAAAGGTAGAAGCTAAGGATTGATTAAAGGATATGTATTAGCTTTCTATCTCAGTTTTATTATGCATGAGATTTATGATTCTAGTTTATAATGATTACATGAGTTTTATGATTATGGTTTACGATGGTTACATGTGATGTATGACTTTGATCTACCATGGTTGTGTTTTGAGCTTACTTGATGTGATATGTTTATACATGATGATTTGGTCCAAGATGTTAGTTTGACTTGTTGTGACAGAAAGTGAACATGATTGCAATTGCACCTTAATGATGAGCTACCAATGAGGTGTGATGTGATTTTATTTCAATTTATTTTAAATCTAATGGAAGTTATGTGCTTGGTACAGGAAGCATGAACATGCCCAGTTGGTGGTTGAAATTGAATACAAGAATTAGCAGTGTCAATATAAGGAATTGGAAAATGCAACAATATGTTGGTAAAGAACTTCAAGAGTAAGGCCATTGTGGGACACTGGTACCCAATGGTGTCCATTGATTTCCATGAGCATGCTATGCCTGGTATGATGGTTTTGAGGCAGAAAAATTCCTTGGTTGTTTGATATTCCGATGCGAGGAAGACTTTCCAAGGGATGGATCACCTAGGATAGGGGATGTCGAGGAACTTGTAAGGTGATTGACTTCATGGAAGGGATGGTTGGATTGATCGAGGGACTGTGTAGTAGAGAAGGGAAGGTCGAGGATATATTTGTTTTGATTATGAGAATTTCCAGATGGAATTAGATGCACATTGGGAGTGCGCCTCGGAACAATGAGCCGGTAATTATTCACTGAGAGGACAAGTGGTGCATGCTTGTAGCATTGGACATTGGATGCAGCTTTGACTTTGGCAATGGATTCTGGACTTCCTTGGAAGGAGGTGAATCCTGGTATTACTTTGAGGGTGGAGGTGTGCACCTCTATATTCCCTTGTTGCAGATGCAGGCATCATATCCTTTATTTTTGGTTTAGAAAATGTACATGTGTATATGTGGTTATAGTAAATACCGTAATGAGTTGTGTTATAAAGCTCCAATATGTTGTATGGCTGTTATCAAATCATGTTGTCATGATGTTTTGATTTCGAGCAAGTCATTCATTGTAAACACTACAATGAGCTATGTTATAAAGCTCTAGGGGTAGTATGTTTTGTTTTCAACAATCTTGTTGGTTATAGGTGTCATTGAACATTGAGGACGATGTCCCCCAAGGGAGAGAGTTCTGCAATAGCCCCGGTGAAAATTCCATGTAAAAATATATAAGACCATGGTTGATGGGACACTTATTCCAAGCTGAATGTTGGGCAAGACATCTTGGGGGTGTTCATTTGGTTGTTTATGGCTAAGGAAATTGGCAAATGAAATGGCTAAGGCTTTGAAAAGGAAAAATGGCATTTTTGGCACGTTTATTTATGAAAATAATGGAAATTGGGAGAAAAGGGAGGTGAAAGGTCACCAGTTGCATGTGAGGAGGAAATTGAAGGAAAATAATGTAAAATGAAGAAAAAAGGAGGCCTCATTCATAAAAAGGCTTCTGAGGATCAGTTGGTAACCTTTTGTCAATTGAGTTTTGGAGCTCTCTCATTATTCTCTCTCTCTCACTCTTGGATACTTAGAGTTTTCTTGGAGCAATTTTGGCATTAGATTAAGAAACGGAAAGAAGGCAAGAGGAAGCCAAGATCAAGCAGGGAAAGGCAAGATCAAGTAGCTACAACAGGCTTCATTGTAGGTATCAACTTGAATGTGTATTTTCCTTGCTATATTCGGCATGCATGGTATTGCGTGTGCTTCTTTTGCTATTGTGGCATGGGTTTTTCCAGATGTAACTGTGTTTTTAGCCTAGCCTTAACCTAGCCTTTTCGTTGAGTTGGATTGCTGGATGGATTTGAAGTTGGGTGGGGTGGATCCCTGAATGATAGATAACACGGCCTAGTGGTCCCTGAATCGAATTATGGATTACGATAAAGCCACTGGCCTAGCGACTCCTCAGCCAAACCGTGGGTTGTGGTAAACCTAGGATTGTGTTGCCTCGGTGGGCCTAGGAATCCTTGCTGGTGAATGGAAAGATCCTGGGTGTGGGATATGTGGTAAAACCTGGAGAGTTGGTCTTGGTTTAGGGCCTTATGATTCGGGTTTGGATTGCGATAAAGCCTGAGAGATTAGGAGATAACAAAATTCCTCATGTTGTAGGTGGAGAAATATAGTGGCATCCATGCTTGTTTGTCCTCGGTTTGGTTCTTTTGGTTTGAATCCCACCTTCATGCTTGGAATATGGCACGGGGGTGAATGGTTGAAGAGATACTTGGCTTAACCATTCTATGGTTGGGTGGAACATGGTAGTCCCATCTCTGGTTGGTTTATTGCATTCATTAATGAGAAATTCATTCCCTAGATTTTCATGTGTAAATGTATCGATGTATATGTGGATTTCATGGCTGATATGCTTATGATATTTGTGTCCCTACTATGTTTATTATATGTATGTTTTATCATAGCAACTATGTATGGCCCTCATCTCTTTTTATACTACCAAGCTAATAAGTTCCAATTTACTCTTCAGAAGCTTGACACAAAATGTCACCCTAGATTAGTACTTTTTTGGACTCCATTAAGCCACAAATATGACTCCCCATATTCATATACAGACTTCATAGACCTATTTGTGCATCCCATTGTGACAATGTTGATTGGTAGCCCTCCTCCAAGAATCAGTTCAGATATCAGGAGGATTCTAAAACTCTCAAAACAATATAAAGTGGGGGATTGGTACTTGTACCAGAACCACACTGAGATTAGAATTTATGGCTGTGAGATGGCCCCATATAAACTACCCAAATACCTCCCAATGAGGTTATTTTCTCTGGAGTACTACATGCAGATAATCAATTTAGATGAGGTACACTTTTTCAAAGCCAAAAAGATGGCCTAGCTCAAGATAAAAGACCAATTAGGTCCCTTTATTTGTAATAGCTGAGAAGCTAGAAAGGAGGCAGACGAAATCCTTCAAAGGTTAAATCTAAAACAGAGCTTCATATGGAGGTATGATCCCTCGGACTTCATCTGCAACAGAAGATAGAAAAACAAGATGGATCCCTACATTCATCACTGTATCTCTGAAATAGAAAAGTATGCCAACCAACTAGAATGGGTGGAAAACACTTTAGAAGATAGGGATAAGATAGGGATAGCACTGAAGTTGTTGTGGAAAACACTTTAATTGATCTAGAGAAACATCTTGATGAGGGGTATTTCCTACAGGTACCAGGAGAATCACAGGTTCAAGAAGAATCACAAGTACAAGAAGAGTCACAGGCACAAGAAGAATTAGAAGCACCAGAACAATCAGAGAAAACAGACAGGCCAGAAGCCACCATGAGTACCCCACCAGTCTTACAGACTCCTCTAAATGAGGAGAAAAATCTCAAGAGAAATAGGGAAGGGGCCATTCCTTCAGGAAGAAAACATCTCAACCTTATGCAAAGACAAGCCAGGCAAAGAGACAAAGACTAAATCCTATCTCTGAACAGGAATATACAGAGGAGACAAATGAGGTCACCAACACAGAAAGAGGCAGGAGTAGGCATGCCACTCCATCTGGAGGCATCCTAGAACCTTCCACATCACAAACTCAAATGTTGGAAAGGCAACAAAGTTTTGAGGTCTCCTCTTTCAGAATGCCAACAAATGAAGACCAAGACATCAAAGAGAGATAAAAAGAAATAAAAGCTAGGAATGAGAGGCTAAAAGCCCAAACCTATGCACAGTACTTGAAGATGACCCCTACCAATCAGATAAGGCTTATGTTAGCCTATGATGTTAAAGAGGGGAAAATTCAAATGACCTTCATTAATCCAACCACTCAGCAGCCAAGGGCAGCAACAAATTTCAAAAGAGTGGATTTTGAAGTACTAGCAAGGGATATTCATCCCGTCGACCAAATTGAGCTGCATAAACAAACAGGTGAGATGATTTATTCTAAATTGACAGGGAAATCCATAGCAACCCACCAACTGCAAAACTCTCTAAATAATACGTCATCTCAGTTTCAGTTGGAGAAGGCCTCTTCACAGGCCAAAGATACAAGAATCAAGTCCTTAGAGGACTTAGTGATAGGACTAGGACATGATCCCAAGGATGTAAAAGCAATAGAGTAACTAATCAAAAAGAAGAATGATGACATTGATGCACTGAAGAAGCAACTCAAAATTCCTCAACTGCATCACCCTCAAACCA
>APFE031133135.1:147489-178571 GCA_000404065.3 Pinus taeda
GGATGTAAAAACTGCCTTCTTGAATGGAGATCTAAAAGAAAATGTTTTATGTCCCAGCCTGAAGGATTTGCTGTGAAAGGACATGAACATAAAGTATGCAAACTTGTGAAGTCCTTGTATGGCCTCAAACAAGCACCACGAGCCTGGTATGAAAAGCTAACTGAGCATCTTCAGAAACTCAACTTCAATCATTTTGATCTTGATGATGCAACTTTATTTGTCAAGAAAGTTGGCAAAATAGTTGTATATCTTGTGGTATATGTAGATGATATTTTGATGACGAGGGAACAATGAGAGCTACATTGCATCCATAAAGAAGGAATTGAGGAAAGGCTTTGAAATGACTGATTTGGGCTATGCTCATTACTATCTTGGTATTGAAGTAATTCAACATTCGAAGTCCATATTCCTTTCTCAAAAGAGGTACATTGGAGATCTGTTGAACAGGTTTGGCATGACAGAATGCAATCCTCTTACTACTCCAATGGAACAAAACTTAAAGCTCACATCCATTGAAGGAAAATAATTTGAGGATGTAACAAAGTATAGACAGCTTGTAGGAAGTCTTAGCTACCTAACTACTACCAAACCAGACATTTCGTTTGTTGTTGGAATCCTCTCCATGTTTATGCAAAAGCCTTGTGAGAGACATTGGTCTGCTGCAAAAAGAGTTCTAAGGTACTTAAAGGGAACTCAAGACTTTAGAATCAAGTATACACGGGTGGACGACTTCAGCTTGATTGGATACTCTGATTCAAACTTCGATGGAGACAAAGAAACTAGGGTATCTGCTTCAAGTTATGCTATGAGTCTTCGATTAGGATTTGTCTCCTAGAGATCATGCAAACAATCAGTTCCAACAGATTCCACAACAAAGGCAGAATATGTGGTAGTAGTTGAGGCAACAAAAGAAATTGTGTGGCTCAGGAAAATTCTTGAAGATTTGCAAGTAAAACAAGTACAATCAACTCCACTCATGATTGACAATACCTCAGCAATAAAGTTGGCCAAGAACCCAAAGTTCCATTATCAGACGAAGCACATCAATACTCAATATTATCTTATTCAACATCATGTTGAGACCAAAACAATCCATCTCTGCCATTGTTCCACTAATGAGAAAATTGCAAACATCTTCACCAAAGTGCTTGGAAGAGAAAAGCTTGAAAGATTCAAAACGATGCTTGGACTCACCAACATCCCTTCATATTAAGGGGGGGAATGTTGAGACCTAATCATTAGTATTGGGTGAATAAGTGTAACTGATGTAAATAAATACTAGAAAATATGAAGAATCATCGTGAGATGAAATGAACAGTCTGCCCCTCATCTATATAATAAAGACCAACCTAAATGAATATAACGCATGATTTTTGAGGAGTTACCTCCTGGTTTGACAAGATTAAAGGAGAAAGTGGCAAGTTTAGAAACTGACTGTAAACTTTCCCAAATTCAGCAAAGAGAAGAAGCGCAGAAAGCCCTAAGGATGGGTGAGAAAATCAAAGTCCTAAAGAAGGATTTGACACTACAGAAGCCACTAGGTCAGACTAAAGAAATGCTTTGGGCCAATGTCATTGACTCTGTCAATGATATTTGCCAATCAATTCAAGTTATATTTGAGCAAACTAAATTGGTGAAGGTAGCCACTAAGGCTATCCAGAAATTAAGGGAAGAGTTAGGAGACCAACCTGAGGATGCAAATCGACTCATCCACCTCCTAAACAGTACGAACAAGTATGAGCTCCATGAGCTTGGTGTAGAGGATAGGGTTGAAGCCATCCTAGAGATTAAACAAGTTGTTTCCAAAAGAAACCTTATGCTCAACTTAGAAGAAAAGTGCCACAACATGCAGATGGCCATTGACAGGTTTATGGCCAAATTTCAAATTTTGAGGGACAAAGGCCTTCCCAGTCCTATGGTCATCAATGATAAACTCATGACCCAATTGGAGTATAGTGATAGACTAAGGAGGCTGGCCAAGGAAAAATCCAACACTTCAGGCATTAAAGCTTTGCCTACTGGAAAATTATTGTATGATACCTTTGAGAACCACTTTTTCTTAGAACATGAGGTGAAACATTTGTTTCTCGTGAAGCCCAACTTTACAAAATACACAAAGGCAGACGGGATTTACAGGAGAATGTTAAAGATGAGATTACCCGAAGCAGAATGGTGGGAAAAAATGATAGATTCACTTTGAAATTTTTTTACATCAGATAGTTACCACAATAAATCTGAAGGCAGCCAGGTGAAACAGGTGAAAGACAGATAAGCAGGGTCAAAGAGTAACAAAGTCAAAGAGTATTAATGAAAGATCAAAAGTAAATAAGACTCCAGCATGGAAATACCACAACCATCAGCCAAATTAAAGGGCTTAAAACTCAATAGAAACAACCAGCAACACCACAATAAAAGGGACAACAAGAAGCAGTTTTGCATCTGTCTCTATCTTCATGCATGAAGATATTTTATTTCCTAGATTAAATCTCAAACTGTTATGATATATTTTGTAATTATTTTTTGTATAAATACTTCACATTTCGAAGTATGTGGGGTGGATTCAATGACATTTCTATAGACTTTTTCTCTCAAATCAAAATTCTATTGTATCAATGACTGGATTGGCTTGCTGGATCAAGGAATAAAGATCAGATATTTTACAGGATTCTTGTGTAAAGCGAAATACAAATAAGTATTCTTTCATGTTTATTATTGTTTTTTCTTATGTTTCTTCATAATCTTATTTGTTTCTCTAAAATCTAAATGTATAACAAGGAATGATATTTCAGAAATTGCTTGAATGCAGTCTGTCTTGACTGTTTACATTCTAAATTTTTTCTGCTAAACTACCTTAGTTAGGGAATTCTTAACTGCTCCTTAGCTTCCGTAGTTTCTCCCCTAGTCTATAGGAAAGGATTCTTAGTTGCCCTTTATTCATGATTACCCTTTGTTCTCCATTCCGATCCCGGTCCAAGGATTCTTCATTGCCCTTTCACCCTGGTTAGAATCATTTCATCCATTAGACCTAAAGATTTGCCTTTTGTTTTGCTAGCCTTCCCTATGAACATTCCCTTTAATGATCTGGTCTAGCTATGCTATCCATTGATTGACTCCATAGCCCAATGGCTTGAAGACCTAGCTCTATCCATCTGCTCTAAGAATTCCACCGCCCAACCTTCAATTCAAAACAAAACCCTATGAACATTAAGAACTAGCCTAAAATCTCATAAAACAAAGCTAAATTATAAAGAAAGAGGCCTCTCTAGACTTAGGTTAGCTAGAACCTAAGCCTAAAAGATTGGTTTGTGGTTACCTGGATGACTTCTTATTTTGATAACTTTTAGGGAAAACTTCTGAGTGATAACAATAAGTATGATATCCCTACACTTAATTATGTTGTTTACACATGTAGGTTACATGTTGATGATATGTTTGAAAAAATTCCTGACATGGCTAATAGGGGTCTGATTAAGGTCTTGTTCAACTTATTTATTTTGCATCATTGTTTCCCTGTTCTTTTACTGATCCTGAGTTATCATTCCATTGTATGCACTTATCTGGGCCCTGGGCCTGAAAAAGTGGCTCAAAGCACAGATTCATTAGCATAACACTAACAAATTTAGTCTCTGGTCACTGGCAGGCAAGCCTGTAAGAGTGACTTTGGGTTTCTAGGCGCTCTCTTTCCTATAGCATGGGAGAAACTAAGGCCTAAGATGTCTAGAACATCAATGTGACCTAAGGACATGATGTCTAAGTGGTTGACATGTCTCCTGAGGGTTATGTTGCTGATGTGGATAAGTTGGTTGATGAGTTTCGTTGGTTCCACTTCCTTAAGATCACATAGGAGGTCGAATCCAATCATAGTAGCCTCTTGTTGCATGTTTACCCGGTTGGCATGGTTACTTGGGTAGATGTGGGAGGAGGGCGTTACAGTAACTCTCAGATTTGACATGCATGAGTTATTTATGAGTGAATCATCAGTTAATTGGTTGAACACATGAAACAACACCTCATTGTTTGACCTCCTACTAGTTCCTCCATCAGTTGGAACTAGTTTAATTGACTTTAACTCAATTAAACTAAATTAATTAATTACAAATGAAACTAAACTCAACCAAGGATCCTATAAAGTAGGAGATGCTCTACATGTTAGAATCTAAACTTGAATTAACTGAGCCAACTAAGTCAAATTAACTTAGTTAATTCGTACAAGTTCTCTTATGATGTGGAATTACAATTTTATTCATAATTTAATTCAAGGAAAAAATTAAATCAAGTTTTTCTTGTTGCATTTTCAACAATGTGTTGTTGTATGTTTTGCATCTGACCTTCTAATATAACCTTAGCTTCAAAAATATTACCAAAATCCTGCTTATTCCACAATTTTATCTTATTCTTTAACGCCTTATGTTTTAGTTGAAAGGTTTGCATTTTGGACTTGCCTCAAACCTTAATCTCCAACCACCACTTGTTTAAGAGCTCCACAAAACCAAAATCTTGTAGCTAAAAACTTTCAAATCGAAAGGGATGATTAGGGAGGGACTCCTTCAAGTCTAACTCTAGCCTAATCAGCTATTGGTCTGACCCCATGCAAGGTAGGATAACAGCTTTGACAAAAAATTATTTTTGCAAAATTCCCTTAGAGAGAAGAAAATGATCCAACCAACTCACTATTTGATGTTTTCCACCTCGTCAATTGTTCCATGTATGTAGGCCATTGATGGTTGGGATATCAATCAAATGAATTTTCTATGTATACCTGTCAAAGGAGGTTGATTCCAGATCCAATCAATGCACTCCTCCTCTTTTCTCCTTCAGTGATCTAATGAGATTGAAATCTCCATTAAAAACCCATAAAGTGTCACCAATCATTTTTTTAGTGTCTAAGAGTTGATCCAAGAAAATACTATTATCCCCTGTCATGGAGGGACTATACATTGTAGTTAAAAAGACCAGCCATTGCATCCCAACATAACGAAACCTTTCAGTCAATATTCTAGGGTTGGCCATCCAGTGTTGAAAAACTACCCCTAAAGAATTCCACAAAATCACCAGGCCCCCTGCACTACCTTTACATTGAGGGCCATAGTTTGACAATCATTCCAAAATTTCTCAACAATTGTATGTAATTTATCCTCCATTATTTTTGTTTCCTGCAAAATTACAATCGCATCTTTTTCCAACCTAATCATGTCTCTAAGAAATCATTGATTTCCTTTGCTATTTAACCCCCCTGATATTCCATGATAAAATCTTCATGATGAAGGTTTTGATTGTGGCCAAAATAACTCTGATAAGGCAGCTACTTGGCCAGAGTTAACTAAAGTCTCTCATGTACTCTACAATGCTTCCTTCTTTGGTTTCATGCCCTTCTTTTTTATGTCTTTCGTTAAGTCTTTAATGAGAATATCTTTCCCTTTCTCTTTGCAAGCTTGAATGGATCAAGGGTTGTGTCTTTCTCATGAAGATTGACATTGCTTCGTTTTCCAATTAATGTAAGCGATAGCATATTGCTGTCAATTTTCCTTAGAAAATTCCCCCAAGTCTTGTTCTACCCATTCATTCACCATAACAACCAAGAGTTTCTCTTCACCTGAGATTTCATTAGGATCTTGCTTCATTAACATAACGACTTCCTTGATTCCTGATAATCCAAAGTAATCATAATCTCCCACTTGAATTGCGTCATCCTCCAATTTCCTTTTCCGAGCTTGTTTATCTTGAATCATTGCGGAGAATTTATCCGCCATTTGTATATCTTTTGAGCTATTTGGATCTTCTTCCATTGCCTCCAAGGTTGAGAAGGAGATCTTATCCTCCGCTGGCTGCAAAGGTTGAATATTATGACCCTTATGGTTCCTTCTTCTGGCTATGACCTTAGTGAAACCCTCAAACTTCAGTGCACCTCCTGTTGTTTGTTCCTTCCTTTGCATCGGACAATCCCTAAACAAGTGATCATGCTCATGATAATGACAACACCGAAAAGGTACATGTTCATAATCAATTGGTTGATTCCAAATCTCTCCCTGGTAGTCCATCTCTATGGATTCTGGAAGGGGCTGAGAAATGTTCATGTATGCACATAAACGAGCATAAGATATATTATTTCCTCTTCTTTTTATCTTAGAAATATTAACAAAACACCCTAAAATGTGGCCAATGCCTTCTTGTAATTTTGGTAACGAAAAATCCACAAGTAGAGAATACAATCATACCCACACCAGTGCCACTAAAAACTCTTCTTTTTCTGGGTTCAAACAAGCTTCCCAATGTCTGATATAAAGCCCAAGGTTATTGTAGAAATAGGGCCCTCCCTCGAAAATTCAAGCTTTATCCTCCAGATTTGAGAAGATTACTGTAAAGAACCCTTTTGGCTCCAATCTCATATCTACCTCCCTCTTTTGTTGCCATGTTTGTTGAATCCATCTCTCCAACTCCCTTTCTATAGGCCAGCCTCCAATGAATTTGCAGATGAAAGCATGATCTCTGATACACTTTCTATGGTCATCAAAACAATTTGTTGATGTTACGAATCTAGGGTTTTTTTAGGCTTTTAGAATATAGTGACCCCGTAAGCCTGCTTTCCATTTATCACCTAAAAATAGGTGACTGTGGAGACCCAGAGGTGCCGCCATAAGAGTTCCTCTTATCTTCCATGTGAATTTTTTTACCAACTAGAACATTTCAGAAGGAAGGGAAACCCCCGTAACCTCACATTCATCCTTTAACTTATCACTATTTGCAATCCACTGAAAACCTGATACATAATGAGCTTAAGCAAACCATAAATCCCACCATCGAACCCTGTTGAGTGTGAATATCAAACCCTCCAATTAATACATGCTCACTCACTCTGTCACACATTGATTTTAACAATTAAATAATATATACTAAAAAATTCTTCACACATTATTAAATCTACACCATCTATAATTTTGTATTTCTAAAGAAAACTATTCTAAAATAAACCAAACCTTAATTATTTCATGTGAATCCAATCCGATGGAAAAATTCTTACAACCTTAATTATTTCATGTGAATCCAATCCGATGGAAAAATTCTTACAATCAATTGAGATATGCAATAACTAGCATTAAATGGTTTTCAACCATAGGGGTCGCAAAGAATAATATTACATTTCCCTCCCGTTAAGATGGAGTAATATGGAGTAATAGTGAGAACCGTTATGGCTAATGAGTTGTGTTTGAGGGGTTTATATTTTATATTTTGGATATATATAAAAATGGAAAGAGAGAAATATTATGTAAAGGTTGTTCTTATTCATATTCTAGTACCAATATCATGTCCGCATAGGTTAACCGTTTGCATTTGAGCATAATTAAATTGTAAATACTGATTTGATTGTAAATTTTGGAAATTTAATGAATTCACTCAGATTTATCATATTTTCTAAATATTCAAAGTACATTAAATATACCAATATACCGCCAACAATGGAATAAACACAGCCTTTACTCAGTGATAATTCCTTACCATACCCCTTATCATCAAAATTCCTTTAGGAAATTTTCATGCTCTTCATTATCACATGGTCGTTCCAATGGAATAAACACAACCTTTACTCAGTGATAATTCCTTACCATACCCCTTATCATCAAATTTCCTTTAGGAAATTTTCAAGCTCTTCATTATCACATGGTCGTTGAACAGGAGGAAGCAAGAATCTTAAAATTTGAGCAATATTAGCAAAATTAGAACCTGGGCCATCATCAAAATCGGTGAATTCCTTGCCCATGTCACTCAGGAAAGGAAAACGAGGTTGTTGGTGATCAGGATACTGGCTAGAAAAAGCAGCTTGATGTGCATGTATATCCATACATTCTTTGCTATATTGTCTGTTAGATTTTGATATCTCACTCAGCACCTCATCCACTAGTCCAGCTTCTAGCTGATTTCCATAAACTGAAAAGAATGCGTTCCTTGCCATATTCAAAATTCTTTCAATTAACTCTAAGCTCTCCAATGACTCGTTAGTAACGAAAATTAATTCTGCTTCCTTCACCAACATTTGAATAAAGTATGGATGTCCGGGCACTGTAGCTTGTATTGCCTGCAACACGTCCAGTCTTGTACGATTGTTCACATAGTCACTTGGCACATCAAAAGTTGACCTATGTTCTTGGCCAATGGATTCGTACTCATTTGGATGTGAAACACTAAAAAGCTCGTGCTGGTGCGAGGCGATTAACCAGTCCCTTTCCATAGGCTTCAACATTTCCGAATCTCTCAGAGCTATTAACACAGCCCATGGTATCTTGGGTACCATTGTTGATATTGAGTTTTCAAATTTGCATCTTCTACAGTAGCAGTCATGAATGCCCCATTCTTTCAACATCTGCTTCCTTTCTGAGAAGGGCTGGATTGCAGAGATGTAAGGAAAAGCGATCTCATCACCGGCTTTCATATCCCTCGCTGCAATCACGAACATGGATTTCCCAACGTAGAATCTCAATGCAGATGGAATGCAGGAATGATTGATAAACCCTGGAAGCAGGTATACTCCACAGAAAATCTTGGCCTCTGAAGGCTCGTTTTTGTTTGGATACTGCACACCTGTACCATATAATCTCACAGAATCGGCTAACTGGAGATCCCAATTAGGGCATTCCTCCTGTAATTCAGTAGCACCTTGTTCTGATTTCCTTTCTTGGTATTGCTCAGGCCAATACAGATGTATATCAGGAGCCGACCTGGAATGATAGAAAAGAGCCCATATTCGTTTTTGTAAAACTGGGGATCGTTTAGCCTCAATCAAGAGTTTATGATGTAATTCTTGCACTTCAATGTCGGAAAGGGCATCAAATCGATGCGTCCCTAAACTGATATGGTCCAGAGCCTCTCCTTCTTCCATGGTGTCTACAACAGGATTACAGACAAGAACCAGATCTCCTGCCATGCAATCCTGTGTAATAAACAATCCCCTGTCCAAACAAGATTCATCTGATACCTTGATTTCTATGGGACCTACAAAACCAGAGCTGCAGTGCTCCATTTTCATTCTCTCCGTAGAAAGAAACCGCTTGAATTGCTGGCGGAATTTCAGAATATAAAGATCCCTGCATCTCTCCATACGACTAGGGCAGCAATATTTATCAAGATCCCCATCTTTGTCAGATAACAATCTCCAAACTAGGTAGGCTTCTTCATAATTCTCCGTAACTTCAAGCAACAGAGCCATGACGATCTGGTAACGTGCATCTCCAATCCTCTGTAGGAACAGAACATCTGCCAAAGCGTTTGCATAGCGCCCTTTCTTGAAGTATGCGTTTGCACGATGAAAATGCAATTCCGACAGATTTTTCGTAGTTTTAGAGTCATTTTCAGAGATGTTTCGAACCGAATTCAGGGCGCGTGTGAACAAGTAAATGGCTGTGTCGATGTCTTCAAGTTCAGAGCATTTTATTCCCTTTGTAAGCAAATCAATTGCAGCAGGTGCTTGAGGAATGGAGGGCACGGGAATCAGAGAATCTTCAAAATTCTCGACCCAAATGCAGTTGCAGCCCTTCTCTGTGCTCACCAATTTAGGATCTCTGATGGCCAATCTCAACCCACAAGGAAATTTCTCAAGGAAGTGTGATCGAGAAGCAGAATCAGGTGGCCTGGCTATATATATCGATAATACAACTCCTCGATTCTCTCCATCGTCAAGAACTGTAAACACCCTGTTCCCTAGTAAAAGACCATCAACACACAGAGTTCCATACAATTCTTTCCCCAAGTGGATCTCACCCTCTGTCAATCGATCTATCCATATTCGCATGTAGTTGGGGGAAGAACATTCTTCTTGAAGATGTTCATTCTGGTATTGAATTTGATGAGTATCTTGTCTAATATCTGCATCTAGAAATTCTCGTACAACAGAATTCTCTTCTATAATTCTTCCAATTGATTCCTCCACTGCAGCCACTTTCTGCTGCAAGTTTTGCATGAGAAAGTTTTCAATAATTCTTTCAAGTGAATGCTGCAACAGTAGAACTGAGTTCTCACGAAAAGTCGCTCGAACCGAATTTTCTATCTCAACCTTCTTGTGTAACATATCAAGTTCAGTGGATCCTGCACGAGGAGATTTCAGCTGTGTCAAGACTTGGATGACAGTATGTTGAATGTTTTTCCCAATAGATTGGAATTGTGTATGGTCAGTCTTGCTGTGCAAGACTTCCATGAGAGAATCTGTTACAATTCTTGTAATGGCGATTGATGTAGCAGCATTCTTTCTCAACTTCTGATCAGCGAGGGCCTCCTTATGAAGATCGACTAGCTCTTTCAAATCGAAGTTCTGGGACGCCTTCACAAACCTCCTGTAGCCAAGGGATATGTCCATCTATCTCGGCCTCAACTCCACACGAAGGCCAACTCAACTGTACAATGGCAGAAGTTTGGTTATTGAAAATTGATAGAGTAGCATATGTGTCTAGGCTGGGTAAATTATTTAACTGAATTTAACTCGATTGCAGAAATATTTAGGAATTTGATGACAGCAAACGAGAACAACTCTTTGACCTGATTACTGTTGATCAAATTTCAAAAAATTCCCATCTACCATGGAGAATTATGGATAACCAAACTATATTGTTAAAAAAAACGTTGGTAAATAATGGAAAGCTGATTAGAATTTGGAGTTGAATAATGCATCCCTTGAAGCCAAGACAGAGTTCGACTATTGTGATTCTAAACATCGTTAAAGAAATTAGGTAGGTGGATTTAGAGTTCGACTATTGTGACTCTAAACATCGCTAAAGAAATTAGGTAGGTGATTTTAGTATTCTACTAATAAGTATTCTGGTCCAAATTGGACAAAACAGTATTTTAGTCTAAATTGGTAAGTATTCTGGTCCGAACTGGACAAATCAGTATTTTAGTCTAAATTGGGACAAAACACATAATATGAAGGGAGGGGATGCTGATTTAAATGGGAAATAATACTATAAAGTTGTGTATAATTAAATAATTCCATAAAGTTGTGTATAATTAGCAATGGTTAGATGTAGAGACAAATAAGATGGTTAAAATTTGATAATTTCAAAGACACGTGTAAATTTGAATTCAGCATCTTAATATTATAAGTTTTTCAATGGAAAATAAAACATTATTTAATAAAAAAAATGAAAAGTGTAAACTAAACCAGTAATTGATTAATTTTACAGTGTTAATGTTTCCCTTTTAGTTTTTAGTATACAAGTTAGATATTTTTTGTTGGATGAATAACATTCAAGTATGAATGAGAACATTGTTAGTTTTGGGGGTAGAATTTTGAATCGCAAATTTAGATTCTTAAAATTGTATTGTTTTTTTCACTAATATGCTTTCTTGATCCACAATTTGGAGTAAACCAAAACAAAAATCTGAAGTACATATTTATCTAATAAATCAATAAAATTTTACTTTACAAAAAGAATGTGAAATATCTTTGGTTATTTACTTTTTAATCAAACAATAATGGTTTATTGGGTAATTAAAAAATTTAAAGACAACTATTAAGATATTTGGGCATTTTAATTCCAAACTAATAATTGGTAACACCAAAACATCTGGCTATGAATGAGAACGTTGTTAGTTTGGGGTAGAATTTTGAATCTCAAATTTAGATTCTTAAAATTTTATTGTTTTTTCACTAGTGTGCTTTCTTGATCAGCAATTTGGAGTAAACCAAAACTCTGAAGTACATGTTTATCTAATAAATCAATAGAATTTTACTTTACAAAAAGAATGTGAAATATCTACGATACTTGGTTATTCACTTTTTAAGCAAATGATAATGGTTCATTGGGTAATTAAAAACTTTAAAGACAACTATTAAGATATTTGGGCATTTTAATTCCAAACTAATAACTGTGGTCATAAATATGGTCATGTGATGCACACATGTCAAGTGTGTGAAAATTCCTACATTGAAAGAACCCCTACTGCAACAAATCTGAATCTATTGCCCCTACTTGATTTTTAAATTACATTCATCAAGTTATTCTTTTGAATACTGAAGAAAACTACTTCTGCAACCTACACTAATTAAATATTTGATCTCATGAAATCGAAAACGAAGCAAAGAACAAGTTACATAGGACACACTTATTTTTGGACACAATAGTCCCCAGAAAAACCCAATGCAGGAAAACTGGTGCAACAGCTCTGAGGGTTTTATTATTATCCAGGAGAAATATCTTAATACAAATCTATGATGCTCATCTAGCAACCTTTTGCAAAGAAAATACTGGCGGAAAATTTGAGTGAGTTTTACCTCACTTCACCTGGTAGAATTTTAGTTGATCCGACACAAGATTGGCTAACCCCGACTACTTCTGCATTGGCCCTGCGTATGCCCTAAATCAGCCTTTCAAGCTCTACGCCACCTTTTATGCCCTCTGTGTCAGCTATCCTAATTATTACGATAGTTCCCGATAGTTCTGGTTGTTCCTGACAATTTTGGTTTCTGCATGACAGACAACTTTTATACCCTGTGTTGGCCCTTCTAACTCTGCGTCAAGGCTGCATGGGCCCAAATTAGCCCAGCGTCATCTCTCCTGGCTATTGTGTTGCCTCTCTACAAGCTCTCTCTGCCTCTCTATCAATATTCTCTAGAAAGTCCTCCCGAATTCTTATTGGCCCTTTATTGTTGAATGATCACTTAGTTCGAATTTCTCAGCTTCCTATCCACATAAATTGAACTCAAGATCAATTCATTCTCTGTGGGTGTCTTTCCAAATGAACCCCAAGCCTCCATTTTATACTTTTCATGTTGAGTCTTCAACAGCTGAGATTAAGTCTCTGGCCAATGACTAAGATTAAAACATGACTTGATCTACCTTCTAGATCATTCTCACCCATATTTTGATTAATACCCATTAATATTTTAATTTCTCTAAGTTTAGACTTAGGAACCCCATTAGAAATATTAATTATTTTAATAAAATACAATCCAGGTGGAATTTCACCAAACGGTTTCTGGGTTCTTTAGAACTCATGTGTCTTAGCCTCTCCACCAATTTTCAAGGCTAGATCATTTTCAATGCTACCAAAAACTAACAAAATGTAGACGAAACTCTGAGGTAAATTGATTCAAAAGAAAGGCCTATCGGCCTAAATGTCTTATAATAGTGTTAAAAGAGGTTTTTTATAAGCTAGAATATCTTATGATGATGTTAAGAGCATTTTTTATAAACTAGTTTGTAACCTTCAAGAAACATTTAAATATTTGAATGATAACCTTCCCGT
This sequence comes from Pinus taeda, assembly GCA_000404065.3. Taxonomy (NCBI): domain Eukaryota; kingdom Viridiplantae; phylum Streptophyta; class Pinopsida; order Pinales; family Pinaceae; genus Pinus; species Pinus taeda. Next base: position 160,720 of record APFE031133135.1, read on the forward strand.
ACAGGTTCAAGTCTCATTGTGATATGATGTTTTATTGATAGCCACATACATACAGATTATATTCACTATTTTGATTCTTCCTTGATTCTTGCAAATTGCAAAATAACTAAATAATAATAATATTTTAAAACATAATAAATAAAAATATCTAAAAAACTATTTTTTAATAAGAACAAATATTCATTTTTACATATATAATAATGATTTAACCGACACAATTCTAAATATAAATTGTTCACCAAACCAAAGTTATGATGCTTTGACTTTTACATATTAATATTAATGATTAAGAACATGTACAATTTGAATGAGTGTGTATTCATAAGTTTAAATTTGTAGGGGATATAACATGCATCACTTCTTAAACATAAATTATATGCACTAAGGCAGGTCTCTTGTCCTTCTTTGTCCCATAAATAAGGGAGTTCCATACACCAATTTAGTGTCTCATTTGATTGTGACATTAAATATTATTATTATTAATTAAAAACAAATGTTTTATGATTAAAATATTTAAATAATATGTATAAAAGAAAGGTGTAATTATCTATTTTTGTTATGGAATTTACATGTACAGAATTCGATAAAATGTCTTGATTAAAGCATTTCAATGGTTTGCTTGCCAATTCGTAATCCTCTCATTCTCAAAATATAGTTGACATGTTTCTCTCTCACACATATACATCTTATTTTCATATCTCCCATGTATTGAAAATGATCTAATCTTTCTAAATTACAAACTTTTTATAAAGTGTAAAATTTGAGGGATATCACCCTTTATGTAAAATAAATTTTGAATTAAGATAAATTTACATTGATTAAGATACATTTACACTTGTAATTATTAATTCAACTTATTCAAAAAAATATTTTATTTAATATTTACATTTTAACAATGAAACTTACAAAATATAAATTTATAAAATTTATTCTTTTACATGAAATATATATTTAATTAAAAATATTACCCTTATTTTATTATTTAAATATCAACATTTTTATTATCAAAAATTATAGATAGATAGATAGATATATTAAATTTTATAAATTAAATCATTTTTTAAAATAAAAACAATATATTGCATTACGTAAAACAAGAGTATATAAGGAGAATAGGCCTAAAGATAACCATGTAGAAAATCCTTAAAACCTTGCAACTACTAATGAGATTAAACTAATAACAAAAGACACAATATTTGTCTACCAAAAATTTGTGAAAAGAAAACAATGAATAGAAACACAATCACACAGAACACAAAATTTATCTAGGGAACCCAGCTGGAAAAAAACCCTCTTGCTTGTATTAAATCAACTTAGCAATCTAATCTATTACATAGAATATGCTTCAAGCATGAAGCTCCCTTCAATACTGATCAACTCTCTCTCAAGGCTTGCTTGGAGCTCCTATTTCCTAGCACAATTATGCCCCTAAAAATTAAGAATTTTTCATATTTCCGTATGCAATTCACAAGATAATTTCTCTGTTAGCTTCTCAAGCTTTGCATCATAATAAATACAATTTGTGCCTTCATTCGATCTCAATAGGAAATTCGAATTGCATGTCCTACTAGGGCTAAAAATAGCAGTTGTTGCAGTTAACTGAGAGTAAGTTGAGTTAACAGAAAGTCAACTACTCAATTAAACTCAAATATATCTCTATTCTAGAACTAGAGATCAATTAACTGATAAACGCTAGATTTTAACTCCACTAGATAGCTCATTTTTAGCTATCAACTAGTGCATAACTCACTGAAAGTTACCTAAATTGAATTAACTGACAATAAACTAGTGATAGGCCACATCACACATGTTAACTGACAACTAACTCAAGTATCTATGAGACTGAATTCAATTAGCATCTTTGACTAAGGCACAATTCAAAGAAGTCACTTCTTGCTACAATTTCAACAAGTCACACAGATAACAAATCACTCCTTAGGATGGCCATAAAACAAAGTACGAAGCACATAAAGGTAACATAATGGAAAGAGAGTGATAACAAGACATCATAGTCGCCACCATTGCTAACCAAAAACTCCATAGGAAAAAGGCCAACATCCCATAAAACAATAGAGGTGTCAATGTCGAACATCCTACTGATAATCCCAAAACCAAACATCAAAACAACAATCTCACCAACAAAGAGATCCATAGAAACTTTTGAGCATCAATCCAAAGATCCATAGAACAGAAGTTGTCCTAAGAAAAAAGTGAGTACATTTAGCACATTCTCCATCCCACATCAGAAAAAACGATTACCAGTGATTACGAGTGCCATAACCACCCGTCACAAAATGAGACAAAAACTAGGAAACCATATATGAATCTTAGTCTGAAATGAGAGATGTAGGGCTTGGGGAGCTTGAAAATGATGTATTAATTGGGTCTCCAAGAGGGTCAGTAAGACCCCCTGTAGCCAAATCTAACACCAAATTATTCTCCACATGACTTAAATGTGTGTCAATATCATTAATTTTGAGTCTATCATCCCTTAGAATTCTCTTAATATCCTCCAGTCTAGAGAAAATGTGGTAATTGTGAACCTATTTTTCCTTAAATACTAAATGTAACAGAGAATCCATCTGTTTATGCATAGATAGAGAATTCAAGAAAAACAATCTTCTTTTGTGAAATTTTCGAGGGTCTGGAACCCCTATCAAATTATCACTCCCCACATCTAAGTCTAAGAAATATGGGTGTTCTCCAGACTCCTTGGATTCCAAGAGTAATATCTCCATGTGTATTTCCAAGGGTACAAAATCGAAATAAGAAGAAACTGAATCACTTGCAAATGTGTGACGATGTTGGACTCCATCTCCAACATGACCAAACCCACCCCTATGACTCGCCATATGTTGACGGGGAGGCATGGTTTCCAAAACCAAGGAGCTATACATAAAACCAATTGCGGAGCCTCGGCCAGCAAAACAAACTGATGGGCGAACCACTAACCCATTGAATCCTGACCTAAACACAATGATATCATCCCCCAAAGACCACAACAAAGGGATCAAATCAAGGGTCGAGTGAAACTCATGACACAAGAGAGTCATAAACTATAGAATTACATACCACCAATAGACATGCCCAGGGAAAATTGACCAACCCCAAGAAACTGACTATGGAGACCCAAGTCGTAATACTCCAGATTGTTGAAATGAAATAATGGAATTCGGAAAATTGAAAATAATACCCCAATTTACCAAGCCTCGACCTCAAGAAACTAATGGCAAATACCCAAGCCACAAAGCCCAAACTGCTAAGACAATACAATGAAAGGTGTCAAATGGAAAATAACACCCCAATTCACCAACACTCGACACCACAAAGGGGAACCCACAGAAGGGAATATAGAAAGAAATTGCTCAAAACCAAAGTTATATAATGAACATTTACCCAATGGAGTAGTAAAGTCCAAAACTCAAAGCCATAATGAAATATTACGAGGATACCAACAGATGTAAACCAACACTGGATAGGGGTTTGAGATACCTTAGAAGTTCATCTTCGAAAGAGGCGAATCTGAGAAAACTTCCACCAACTCAAAAACCATCCCTTGCGTTATAGAATGCAGCAATAGGGAAAAATGCATAAGCTCACCACTTAAAACACCATGAAGAAAAGTTGTTGAAAGAGAAATACTGAAACTCCCAGAACTACCGCCACAACCAATGACTTAAGGAGAGTATGCAACGCACCGTAACAAGAGAACATCACCAAACCTGCATAAAACCATAAGCATGGGGGTGTGTGGTGCACCTCACCTCCACTGTAACACACAATTTTCATTCATCACCCCACACGCATGCATTTAAAATGAAAGGACTTCAAGTATAAGGCTCAAGTCCACCCTCCACTGTCATTCCACCCCATGAGCAATAAATGACAGATGTCCCTCCCCATTTCACCTTCGAAGGGATCAGTTAATGACACCCCCATCGAGGAATAAATTAAATCACTATTCAATGATTTAGTATTTAGAATTTTATGTAAAAATCTTTAGGTAGATTTATTAAGCTAGTTATTTTAATTTAATTTATCACTCAAATAAAATGTTCAAAAATATTAAAAAATACTCACAAATATATCAATACGCATAGATATAGATATGAAACATATATTTTTATTTATTTTAAGCTTTTATACATACAAGTAAATATTAATCTTTATTGTGCCAAAAGGCATATTCTACAGTGCAGTATGAGGGTGATGTGTAAGTATTTCACATCTCCGATAAAATAATAGAAAATTAATGACAACCCCAAACAAAAATGAAAATAACCATATAGATAATAATAATAATAAAACCTACAATAGAATTCAATTACATAGTTGCATTAACTTCTTTGTTGATCTGATAATGAGATCTAAGACAATTATTAAGGTATTACATACTCATGTGCACCGATTTGCATGTGTAACTTTGTGCAATGGATCGATAAGATTGTGAAATACATAGACAATGAAGCAGTTAATGAACATAATAGAAAAACAAAAAAAAAACACAACAAGTTTAATAAGGAGCTCACCCAACACTCCCGAGCTACGTCTCCTGGTCCAGCGTTCAGTGGTGACCTCTTTATTATGTCTTCAAAATAGAGTTTTACAAAAGTATGAGCTCAATTTGAGTCTCAACACACAACAGATACAACAACAAGAGTTTTTCTTGAACCCCTCAAGCCTCTCTGAGTACGCAAACTCTCTCTATCACTCTCTGTCTCTGTCTCAGCACTGCCTGCCCATGTCTTCTGTCTTCTGCGGCTTTAAATCCAATCTGTGTTGTCTGTTCGTTTCTCCTTCTCGGGATCTCTGGTTTCCCGACCTCTATCCACTCAGATCCCCCTCTAACCATTAACAATCATTGCTAAACACTTTCAGGGATGGTGGCCACCTGTTATGTAACGGAATGGGTCATCGGGCCTTTGAAATCACAAAATTGGCCGTTTTCTGTTTACACAGAGAAATGCTGCAAAACACAGAAAAAATCCGCCAAACATTGTTCATCGGACTTAAAATATTCATAAATCTGCACTATTTTTCTATCAGGTCCGCCTTTTAATTACTTATCGCATCTCCGCCATTGATCTGGGAGATCTAGATCCAACGACTGTAGTTCATTTCAGGTGGCTCTTCCGTACAGGGGTTAACCGCTCGATGAGGGTGGTTTTCTCTCTCCTAAAACTGGACATGTGGCAGCCAATGTATGGGATCAGGTGGAGCCCAGCCCAAACCACTTACCGCCTTTGGTCCTCCCGAAATCTCGTTTGTTTCCTTTGTATTAAAAAAATTAATTAAACATTGAAAAACCCTGTAAAATGGCTTTATCGTACTTGAAATCATATACAACAGCATTAATAAACCCTTTCAAGTCTGGTGTCATCGCAACGACGCTTTTCCCTTTGTATTTCATTTATTTAACGAAAATGCAAAATACAAAGGAAAGCCCTATTTTCCAGATCTCAAAATATATATAATATCATCTATATTTTCATCAGGTCCAGCTATCGTGAATCATATTTATATCGGCCCCTCTCTATTGAAATACTCGGATGTGATGTTGCGATCACAATCACATATTGCACATATCTAGGGCCGATTGTAATTGCTCCTTTGTGTTTACCGATTACGATATCACGCGTTAACATGGGTCGTCGATTTGCGCACTTGTTTGATAGTCCTCATTGATCTGCGCTGATCACGATCGCAACTGTCATGTGATAGCCCTTACAACTGTCATGTGATAACCCCCGATTGCCTCTGCTTTCCATCACCGATTGCGATTGGCCGATCGGATCTAGATCGTTGATCGGCCAGATCTGATGGCTCTAATGCAAAGTTGCTTTAAGCCTCCGATAAGCCTGTTTTCACTGCTTTCTCCATGTTTTTGCCTCCTGATAGTGTAATCCGACTTTTTAACAAGTTCTTCTTTTGCGATAGTTTTGAATGTTTGAAGACTTAGAGGGTTTCTAAGATCCATTTGGATCACGCCTTCCCACTGAAAAAAGGCTTTTGGACCACCAAAAGTTGGTTTTTAAGCATCAATCAAGTGAGGATACAGCTTCCTCACTTGTCCAATCTCTATTCATCTTGCACTGCTTGGTTTTGAACCTTTGAGCCCAATTCTGAGGTACTCAACATCCCCTCTGCGTGTATTTCTCACCTTCCTGTCCAGAACTGTATCTTCCTGCAACTCATTGAGATATTTAGGCAACATATCATCAATAGAAGGAAATTGACTTTTCTCTTTGGGATATTCAATCAAAGAAGGTTCAAATAGTCTCAAGCTCTTTGAACTAACTAATGAATAGATGTGCATGTAAGCTGGCAAATCAAGACGAAAAGTGTTCTCACCAATTTTCTCAAGTATCTTGAAAGGCCCATACCTTATTGGCTTCAACTTCTTACCTTCACCTTGCATTCTGTCTTTGCTGATGTACAACCAGACTTGATCACCAACTTGGAAGCTATGCTCAATTCGATTCTTATCATGCCTTACCTTGTACTTGGATTGTCTTCTTTCTAGTTGTTCCTGCACTGCCTCATGAATTTCTTGGATCTGTTCAATGAACTTGGTTGCTTTGTCCACATCACTGTGTCCATCAACTCCTATGTCTTTACTAAAGACAAAATCCAAGGGAAACCTTGGTGTAAAACCAAAACAAGTCTCAAAAGGAGATCTTTGTGTAGAAGAATGTTTAGCAAAGTTTTAAGCATGTTGCACATAACACAACTGTTCATCCCAAAGCTTGGGATGCTTGCTGCAATAGCCTCTGAGCAACTGGATCACTGTCCTATTGACCACCTCTGTTTTGTCATCTGTTTTTGGATGAAAAGATGTGCTCTTCTTCAATCTGGTGTCCATTAACTCCCATAGACTTGACCAAAACTTCCCAACAAATCGAGAATCTTGATCAGAGACAAAAGAAGTGGGTAACCCAAAATGAACCCATACATGTTGAAAGAACAACTTTGTTGTCTATTCAACTGTAGTCTTCTTGTTACAAGGTATTAAAATACACATTTTGTTGAACCTGTCCACAATAACATATAAATAGTCATGACCTTTTCTAGATTTTGGCAATCCCCCAACAAAGTCCATGGAAACACTTTCCCAAGGATGAGAAGGAACTGGTAGTTGGAGTGTACAAGCCTAGTTTTCTATTGTTGGGCTTGCTTTTAGCACACATGGTACAACCTTTAATATATCTAGAAATTGTTTCATGCACTCTTGGCCAATAACAGAACCTTTGCAGCCTGTGCAACTATTTTACTTACACCAAAATGACCTGATATTAGAGAAGTATGTGCTTCTCGGATTATGTTAACTCTTTCAGTTTGAGGAATGCATAACTTTCCCAAATGACACAAGAGTTAGTCCTTAACATGATAATCCAATTCTTCTACTTGTTTTTCGTGACTTAAAGTTGCATATACATCTTTAAAATCTACATCTTGAGCATATTGTTCAATGTAGCTTTCATGCAATGATGAATTATGCTTAAGTATAGTAGATGCATTTATGATTGGTCCTGATAACATATCTGCAACTTTATTGTGTATGCCTTTCTTATATCTGATCACAAGATGAAACTGTTGTAGAAAACCCATCCACCTATAGTGTCTTGATTGTTGCAATTTAGTTTGTGAGTGTAAATATTGAAGTGGTTGATGATTAGTATGTATAACTGTTTCTTTGCCCAATAGGTAATGTTTCCACTTTTTCACACTCTGTACTAATGTATACAATTCTTTATCATATGTGGGATAATTAACTACTGCAAAATTAAATGTCTCATAATGATAACATATGGGTTTACCATGTTGCATCAACACTACTCCCATGGCATAGTCATTGGCATCTATTTCAATCTCAAATGATCTTTGAAGATCTGGCAATGCTAGTACTGGTGTTGTACTAATCTTTTCTTTCAAGGTATCAAAGGCTTTCTGTTGTTTGCCTCCCCACTAAAACACCTTGCTCAATCTTGTCAAAGCATGTAAGGGAACTGCAATCAAAGAAAAGTTAGCAATAAACTTTCTCTGATATTGTGCTGCTCCTAGGAAGCTCCTAACTTATGTAGCAGATTTGGGTTTAGGCCAGTACACAATGACTTCAACCTTAAAGGGATCTATCTTCAATTCACCACACCCTACAATATGACCCAAATAATTCAAAAATGTTTTTCCAAATTCACATTTTGATAACTTAACATAGAGATTTTCTTTTTCAAAACATCTAGAGTCTGCTTTACATGCTTCAAATGTTCTTCCCCATGTTTTACTGAAAACAAGAATGTCATCTAAATATACAATTACAAAATCATCAATAAAAGGTCGGAGTACATCATTGATAACTCTCATGAAAGTGGCAGGAGCATTAGTTAAGCCAAAAGGCATAACTAGCCATTCATAAAACCCTTGCTTTGTTTTTAAAGAAGTCTTCCATGCATCATGTTCTGCAACTCTGACCTGATGGTAGCCACTATGCAAGTCCATCTTGGAAAAGTAAATAACTTCTTTCAACTGATCTAATAGATCATTTATGCGAGGAAGAGAATAACGATTCTTGATCGTTATTTTATTCAGTGCTTTGTAATCAATGCACATCCTCCATGAACCATCTTTCTTTCTCACCAACATGATTGGAGATCCACATGGTGATGTGCTTGGTCTTATGAATCCTTTGTCGAGCAGCTCCTGTGCTTGCTTCTTGAGCTCTACATTCTCTAAAGCGGATAACATGTACATTCTCATGTTAAGCAATGGAGCATCTTGCTGCAAATGAATATCATGTACTATTTCCCTTAAGGGTGGTAGACCTTTAGGTTCTTGAAATAGGATATCATATTCTGAAACAACCTTTTCTAATTCAGCGTTATGTTTAGCATCACAGCCTTCAAATACATTGGTTTTATCAGGGTTCTTTTCCTTTACAACCATTAGTAAAAATTGTTTGCATGAATTTACAATTCTTTTTATCTGCCCTGAGTTAATGAGAGTGTAGTCATTTTTGAGTTGATGAGCTCTTACAATATATTTGATTCCATTTTTTGTGAGTTGATACTTTTTTTTAGTTCTATAGAAAATGGCTTTTCTATCATACAAGTAAGGACTTACTAAAACAATACCACATATATCCAAGGGAACTATGTCTAACACAACCTCATCTACAAATGCTGATCCAAAAGCAAACCTAAGTTTACATTGTCTAGTCACTTGTAGCTTTTCTTTATCACATACCCAACCTAATGGATATGTCTTCTTGTGAGGTGTGGTTAGTAGTCCCAACTTCTTTACAATTGCTTCAGAAATCAATTTTACTTGTGAACCACTATCAAACAAAGTATCAATCTTTTGATGCTTGGAAATAACTCTAATATGAAAAATCTCATGCCTTTTCCTCTCATTTTCTTCATTATCAATAGATTGTGTAGAATTACTAGTAGATGCTTCAGAATTTTTACCTTTTATACTTGCAGTTGTGATTGTTGTTTCATCACCTGAGTCTGACCCCAAATCTTTCTGAACATTAGCAACAGTCTTCTTCTTCTTGCCATCGAACTTCTTGGGTTTCAGCTCCGAATGCAAAGACCAGCAATGTTCATCATCATGTCCATCCTTCTTGCAGTGAGTGCATGAAGGTTTGTCTTTCTGTACAGTGTTTGCTTTCCTCTCTTTCCGTTTCTGCTTCCTCTTTTCCTTGTTCTTATTTTCAATGGGTTTTGATGATCCCCCAATCTCTGGGTTCACTTTCTTGCCTCCAACCTCCAGATGTGTAGCCTGAAGTGATACCTCATCTATGCCAGTAGGGTTAAACATGAGAATGGTGTGCCTTAAATAGCTGTGTAGACCACCTATATACTTTATCAAAGTTTCAGGTGAGTCTAGAGAAATGCCTAGAATTAAAGCTCTTTTCCTAAATTCCTGGGTATAGCTTTGTACACTTTTCCCCTTTAATTGGCGAAGATTTTTCCAACTCATCATTGCTTTCTACATATAAGCTAGTGGGTAGAATTGTTTTTTAATGGCAAAAACAAATTCACTCCAGGTAGAAAGAATTTTACCATGCTTCTTCAAATCATCTTGTTTCCTACCTTCCCACCACACTAGGGAAATTCCTCCAAGGCAAAGGCTGGCAAGCTGAATCTTTCTCCTTTCTGAATCGATGTTCTGCACCCTACAATATACATCAATCTGTCTAATCTCGTTATCTAGCTTTTCTGCATTTAATTCTCCATCATATATTGGCAAATAAAATTTTACATCTATTTTAATCAAAGGGCTAGAAGGAGGTGTTGATAGAGGAGGTTCTTTTCCTTTCCCTTTTCCTTCTAAATGGCCATCTAAAAGAGGTTCCTCTGTTCCATTCTCTTGTTCGGAGGTTGAAGTATCTTCACCACGACCTTTCTTAAATTCTCGATACATCTCTTCTACCATGGCTCTCATGGTCATGAAACTGTCCATGAACTGAGAGTCTGATTCCAAGGGAATTTCTTCTGCCATTTTCCTCTTAGGATAGACTCTTCCTATTTCTAGGTTAGTCTCAACCAATTCTCCTTCTCCTAATTTGAGCTTTGACCTAGTTAGCATTCAACAATCCAGCACAAGCTTGTCTAACCTTAGCAAACCTAAAGTTTTGATACCACTTGATCTGATAATAAGATCTAAGACAATTATTAAGGTATTACAGACTCATGTGCATGGATTTGCCGATGTTACTTTGTGCAATGGATCGAGAAGATTGCGAAATACACAGACAATGAAGCAGTTAATGAACATAATAGATAAACACACATAAACATAGAAAGTTTAATAAGGAGTTCACCCAACACTCCTAGGCTACATCTCTTGGTCCAACCTTCAGTGATGACCTCTCTATTATGTCTTCAAAATAGAGTTTTACAAAAATATGAGCTCAATTTGTGTCTCAAAACACAACAGATACAACAGCAAGAGTTTTTATTGAACCCCTCAAGCCTCTCTGAGTATGCAAACTCTCTCTATCACTCTATGTCTCTGCCTTTGCTCTGTCTCAGCACTGCCTACCCCTGTCTTATGTCTTTTGTGGCTTTAAAGCCAATCTACTTTGTCTATTCGTTTCTCCTTCTCGGCCTCTCTGGCTTCCCAACATCTGTCTGCTCAAATCCCCCTTTAAGCGTTAGCAATCATTGCTAAATGCTTTCAGGGATGGTGGCCACCTATTCTGTAACGAAATGGGTCATCGGGCCTTTGAAATCCCAAAATTGGTTGTTTTCTATTTACACAGAGAAATGCTGCAAAACACGGAAAAAATATGCCAAACATTGTGCATCGAACTTCAAATATTCACAAATTTGCACTATTTTTCTGTCGGGTCCGCCTTTTAATTGCTTATCGCATCTCCACTGTTGATCTGGGAGATCCAGATCCAACGGTTGTGGTTCATTTTGGGTGGCTCTTCCATACGGGGGTTAACCGCCTGATGAGGATGGTTTTCTATCTCTTTAGCCTAGACACATGGCAACCAATGTATGGGATTGGGCGGGGCCTGGCCCAAACCACTTACTGCCTTTGGTCCTCCCGAAATCCCTCTTGTTTCCTTTATATTAAAAAAATACATTAAACACTGAAAAACCCCGTAAAATTACTTTATCGTACTTGAAATCATATATAACAGCATTAATAAACCCTTTCGGGTCTGGTTTCATCGCATCGACGCTTTTCCCTTTATATTTCGTTTATTTAACGAAAATGCAAAATACAAAGGAAAACCTTGTTTTCCGAATCTCAAAATATATATAATATCATCTATATTTTCATCGGGTCCGACTATCATGAATCATATTTATATCGGCCCCACTCTATTGAAATACTCCGATGCGATGTTGCGATCGCAATCACATATCGCACATATCCCAGGCCGATTGTAATCACTCCTCTGTGTTTTCCGATTGCGATATCGCGTGTTAACATGGGCCATCGATCTGCGCGCTTGATCAACGGTCCTCGTTGACCCGAGTTGATCATGATCACAACTATCATGTGATAGCCCCCGATTGCCTTAGCTTGCCATCGTCGATTGCGATTGGCCGATCGGATCTGGATTGTTGATCGGCCAGATCCAACGGCTTTGATGCAAATTTGCTTTAAGCCTTCGATAAGCCTGTTTCCACTGCTTTCTCCATGCTTTTGCCTCCCAATAGTGTAATCCGACTTTTTAACAGGTTCTTCTTTTGCGATAGTTTTGAATGTTTAAAGACTTAGAGGGTTTCTATGATCCATTTGGATCATTCGCACTCGCTCGAATTCCAGGTCTTTGTGCTTGCTCCACTTCATCCTCACATGCACAAAGAATAACAATGGTATTGCTTTCGATAGTATTGTCAAGCCATTTTAAAATATTAGTTTTGTTTAAGGCATCAAAAATAAAATTATAAATGTCCTCTCCTTGCATCTAAAATACATAATTATACCATCTATCATAGAATTTCCATTTGAATGGATCATAAATTTGCCTTCAACAAAAAAAATTACTACATTAAAATTCCAAATTAGGTAAAATTTTAAACATCTTTACTCTTTACTAAAGCCAATACCATATCTTTGGTGAAAGGAAAAAGGTTAACTCAACACAAGATTGTAAAACCCTCCTCCAAAATATTTTAATGTTTATTTTAATTAAAGATTTGTAAAATGAATCTTTGAAAGGAAAAATTATATCCTATGGATATATTGAAATCTTTTAAGACAAATATTTCCAAGTCAAAGTTATAATATTTGAAAAAATTAGTTTAATGCATTTTATTATAAATTTTGTTATCATGTCATGTAAAAAACATCATTAAATCTAATATTAATGTTGTTATTATTAAATCTAATATTAATATTAATTATAATATTATCGATAACTTGTTCATCCTCCTCCTCTCTACTTGGACACTATCCCACCACAGGGCTGCGTGCCCCTTCAATTTGGTTGCAGTGAACTTGACTCTCCAGTCCTCGCTGATCTCTTCACTTTCAAAATACTTGTCCAACTCGCTTACCCAGTCCAACAGAACTTCTGTGGACAAGTTGCCATCGTAGTTAGGAATCTCTAGTTTGGGCTTGCTACTGGCCAACAGAACCGACCTCAACAATCTCATCTTCGATCCTTCCTCATTCGATCCATCTGTTGTAACTATGGCTTCTTCCTCGCTATCATCTCCAAGTAAGTTCCAAGGCATTTGAGAGTGTTGATGCAATGACAAGCGTGGGTGTAGGTAAGGGGATGCCATTTTAAAAATCAAGGTGTGTGGGGTTTAGGGGAAGGGGCATTAGACACAAAATACATAATATAAAAAAAAAAAATGTTTAGCAGGTTTCAATTATATGTAGATCAACAACACTGAAAACATAAAACGGAGTGCACCAGTGATGGAATGCACAAATAGTGGGTGTGAGAGAACTTCTCAGCAAATTTATTTTGCCTGATACCAAGCGTCCAAATGCCAATACAGTCGTAATCACTGCACAATAATATGATCTCCATGTTATTGATATTTTGAGCTTGGAAGGCTTTGACCGTCTCCAAATTGTCTTTACCATTGTCCGCGCCTGCCAAGAAACCCGTTTTTTTTCCAGGTATAGTTATTTAATTACTTGCATAAATCATTTGAAGCATGATAGAATGGACTTGTGATACATAGAATTAATTGTTTAAAATTAATTTGCAGGTGATTAACCATGGTGTGGAGTAATCCTTGGTAAGCGAAGTGATGAGAGTGGCCTCTGAGTTCTTCGAGATGTTAGTGGAAGAAAGGAACAAATTTATTTCTAAAGACATGATGGAGGCAATGAGATACGACACCAGTTTCAATCATCTGAAAGATGGCGTGTTGGGCATACAATTTGCCATATCCCAACTTTGAAGAGTATCCAATCTCGTAAGATGAGGAGATATGCCATTGGTATATTCCCGAAGATCCAAGGATGTCAACGAAGAAATTTGATTAACGAGCATGAGGTTGTTAACAACACAGGTCCCTTGGTATCATGTCTCAGTCAGTTTCACACAAGTCATCAATCCCAAACATCAAGACTTAGAATAAGCGCTATATGCAACTTGGAAGATATATAATGAAATTAAGCTTGACCACATCAGAACCCCTTCCGCCGCCGATTTGTCTCATCACATCGCCACCAAGAAACATGTGTCAAATTACAGTGGAAAAGGTAGACAAAATTTGGAGGTGAAGTGATTCAAAATGAAGGCCTATTACCCTAAAATATGAAAACCTAAGGTACAATTTAGATTTAATAAATATAATTTTCGTAAATTCAAACTCACGCATGAGTATAGTTTTATGCTATTATTACTTGCAGGTAGGTCTTATTGGTAGTACCTCAAAATTGATTTTTTTTAGTACTTCATTGTACCACATGATCTGAAATATGCATCATTATATTGAAATGTTGCCATGAAACTCATGTCCTTATGCTTCGTATCATAGGCTTTGTTACCACTATACCATGTGATCGGAAATATGCATCATTATATTTAAAGCAGTTGTCTATAATGAGACTTTTTGAAAGCTTTTCCGGCGGGTTTTTCCGGTCAAAATCCGGCAGCAATTTATTGGAATCGCAAGTTTGATAGCTAGTTTCTGCACAATCAAAGGGTCCCAGGGGTTTTTCAGGGTGCTGAATCCAAATATGCAGTTAAAAAACCATTTTAACTGCTAAAAATCAAGATTTAACCTCAATTTCTTTCGCCGGATTCCATCACCGAAATCTCCAAAAAATCGCATTATAGACAAATCCATATTTAAATGTCGCCATACAACTCATATATTCATATCCTTATGTGTCATGTCATAAGCTTTGTTACTATTATTTGAAACAATCATTACCCACCTTTTAAAATATAAACTATTTACTCCCATTTATATATATTTTTTACATAATTAAAAATGTATGCAAAAATAGATTGAAATTTTAACTTTCAAAACATCATCATTATTATATTATCTAAAAATTAGAGAGAAAAAACTATATATCATATAACTTAATAATCTCACCCAGCGTGCATAGTCCAAAAAAATACATTATATTATATTGGAAAGGGACATAGGGAATTGCATTTAGATAAACCCAAAAAAGATTTAGTTGCCTGCTTTGAATAAATATATATAAACCTAATTTTTTAAAAATACTTATATAAAAATGTATTTATTTTAACATAAACAATATTAATTAATGAATGGTATTTAACAATACAATATTTTATTAATAGTCTTATTTTTGTGATGAAATTTTTATATCTTTATTATGTTTTACTTCATAGATAACATCATTTTGTTTAAGAAAAGGTAGGAATTGTCCAATGTCCGACCAACCATTTTGTATAGGACTGGATTCAAAAATTAAAGAACTAATAACTAGAGACATTGATCATGATATGATATTATATGTTGTCAATATCACTATATTTAATATTAATTTGAGTTGTAATTTAATTTATTTATATGTTAAAAATAAAGTGAATTATTAAAATTTATAAGTAAAATAATTGTGAATATTGTATTAACTAAACAAAAAAACCATAATATAAAATTTATTTAATCAAAAGACATAAATGTGATAACCTTAATTTTTTCCATACATATATGTATATATATAACATGTAGGGAAGATAGAGAGACTAAAATCATAAAAGACATTGTAGGTGACAAAGTGAGGGTCACTGAGCCTTGATTGTTCTTGATGTTTTTGGGTACAGGGGCCAGAGTGTTGCAATTCTGAAGTATTCTAGAGTTGGGTACTGAGGTTGTGCCCAGTTTGACAGGGAAGTTTTTGTCTTTTGGTAACGGGAATGAATTTGGAGCAACGGTAGACCGGGATCAACTTCAAAAGTGAAACCAAGGTGTGCACTGTGAATTAAATTTGACAAATTATGCTTTAAAACATCAATCTCTGAATTCTGGGATTCGATATTGTTAAATTCTGTCAATTTCTGAATTTAGGGTTTTATAAACTCGTATCAGAGGATTTATATTATTAAAATTTATCAATTTTTGAATTAGGGGTTCCACAAACTAGTATCAGAGCAAGATTCAAACTCTGTTGGACCGACTAATTTTTTTCTCGATTTAAATTTCCGCTAGCAATTTTCTAACCACTTCAAATATTACAATAATGTGATAGTTTGCACCTTCCTTATTCATGGTTCCTGTTTAAATTAAGTAAATTAATATACGGTAGTAAATAATTCATGACCTCTTGTTGCTATTTACCAATTTAGGCCAAAGCTTTCAAAACCTAGTTTATGGACATTTTATTGTTATTTGCTAATGTGCGATGTTCATTCTCCTTTTTGCAAAAACATGGGGTTTTGGGGTTCATTTGGTTATTGATTTCGTGGGTATATTTTGCCATGCACTACAGTGTTTGAACTTGTGATTTCTCTTAACTATACTAAGTGATAACTCCTAAACTAGTTATTTTTGGTTCAATTTGTTTTCATTTTATTTTTCTTGAATCAAATTTAATGTGTCTATGTCATCAAAGTTCCTACCCATGTGCCTTTGCTTAGCTAAGGGGATGCAGATTTGGTGTTTTCCACAAGATTTGAATTTGTATGCGTATGCATACTAGTATGTTCCATGTAAGCAACTGATACGTTGTAATGTTGAATGTATAATCTATATGCGTATGCATACTAGTATGTTCCATGTAAAGCAATTAATACGTTGTAATGTTGAATGTATATTTGCAAGCGAATTTTTTTTTGTTTATCTCTATGCTCGTCAAAATATGATAAAACGGTCATCTGCTTTAGAAACTGAAACATTTATGTCTTTTAGATCCATACTTTCAAATGATAAAAAATTATTGAACCGCACAACAAAATATTCTAAAAATAAAATAATTTATAACTTTAAAAGAAAATTGTCTTTTTTCCTCCCTCAATGGAAAATTTAGGGTTGTGTTTTTTTTTACTCGATTAGGTATATATATTTAGAAGCAAGGCATTTGTGGTTACCACTTCCTTTCGAGGACATTTTAAGGGGAGCTTCATGGGAATTTTATCCCTCTTTTCCTCCTACAAATATTTTTGGCGTGGAAGTGTCGGAGGTGGGAACATGAGTTTGTTGTGTTATTGATGTTTGTCCTAGGATTTGTAGGCCTTTCTATTGTCATGGCCCTATTTGGCATGAACATGGTTCTCGTACACTTCCACATTGACCACAGGGTACAAATTTGGTGCCCGACCAATGGACAACCTCGTCCTCGTTATTCGTCCTCTTCCATTAGGTCGTGCAATATACTGGTACACGTTCTATTATTGGCGCGTGTTCATAAGAAAGGAAATTTGTTATCCACCTTCCCTTAGCAGTTTATGCTAACATTAAAATTTTATGTTGATATTAATGTTAACTGTGACATTGGCATTCAATTACCACTACCTCACGGTAACCAAAATGACGGAGACCTTTTGATCTGCTTGGGAATCGATCATTTCTGTAACTAACTCATTTGGAAGACTTAGAGTCCATTCATTCGCAAAACAAATTGAGCAGTAGAACTCGCATAAATATATATATATATATATACTTTTCACTTCGATGGCATTTATGATCTATATTACATAAGTAATACAGTTGTGTGAGTTTCCAAAAAAAATTATATACTTCAAACTTATAATCACTTTTAGGGTGGGAAGTAGGGTTGGAATTTTGCCCGTCACAAGGCATTTTGACCGTATTTCACGTTTAAAAATTTTAAAAAGCCGTTTTTTGTGATGGGTTTTCAAAGTTCTAAAACGTATTTTTTACTGTTCACTTTTTTGCAAAAACGTCATTACTACCCTCTCAAACAACAGTGTTATAAAG
>APFE031133135.1:178978-193604 GCA_000404065.3 Pinus taeda
CGTTGTTTTTTTTTCTTATTATAAATATGTGAGAAAAAAAATTAACACAAGTGGTGTGATTGAAAAAAGTATTTTTTTTAATTAAACCTTTATTGATGAAGGGTCGATTTATTATCAAAACATTTTGATTGAAGAGCAAAATTTTAGACATAACGTTCCTTGACCGCCAACATAAAACCCAAAACGTCAAAAAAAAATTATTTGACACGTAATAAAGAATCCAAATTCCAACCCTGGTGGGAAGAGATCCTTTCCTTCCTATATATATCATGTTTTATATAGGATGCCAAGTCCGAAGATTGGTGGTTGTATGTTTGCTTGGCAATGTTACTTGGTGAATGTAAATGCTTATGATTCATTGATATTATTTTGTTGTTATTATTCTTGCTGTAAGGTAGTGGATATTGCAATAGGTTTTTGGACAATCCCATATTAATTTGGGTTTGACCAAAAAAATTATAATATAACATTACATATTGAAATATATTATTTTTTTTTAAATAATTTAATTTATTTATGTTTAATTTGATTGGCTATTAAATTGAACATGTTATTGCTCTTTCTTTCTATTATTGTACTCGTTACTTTTATTAGTACATAGATCATATCAAGGTGTAAGATGGGCATTTATGATACAATTTGTTTTGGGGAGGTGATAAACTTATTGCTAATGAGTATAATCATTTTATATTCATATTTACAAAAATGTCTAATGATTAATATAATCTAATAAAAAATATATTATTTAAAACTACATATATAATTTATAAATGATTATTTAAAATCACATATGTAATTTAAAAAGATTTATTAATGGTATGTGAAAGATATATTTTATTTTTTACATTATATTTTTAAGGGGTAGAGGTCACTTAGGTTTTTGTGTGAACTTAACCACATATGATAGATTTTACACTATTAATGAATGAATGATATTCAAAATAGTAAGATGTTTTTAATATGAATAAAAATAAAAAAATTCATATTCACAAACCAAGGTATAATAGAAATTTATGATAGGACCTTTATACCCAGGTTTAATAATAAGATTTTCATAAGACCAAAAGATTTATTAATAGTATGTGAGAGACATATTTTATTTTTTACATTATATTTTTAAAGGGTAGAGTTCACTTAGGTTTTTGTGTGAACTTGACCACATATGATAGATTTTACACTATTAATGAATGAATGATATTCAAAATAATAAGATGTTTGTAATATGAATAAATATAAAATTTCTCATATTCACAAACCAAGGTATAATAGAAATTTATGATAGGACCTTTATACCCAGGTCTAATAATAAGATTTTCATAAGACCATATCCACAAATTATAAAAAGCCAAATGTAAGCTATTAATAATTATTTCTATGTTGCAATACAAATAATGTTAATTTACAAAATTTAGTATGCATTTAATTACAATTTAAAATTGATCTAATTATGTCCGCTTGGGATAGCTCAATTGGCAATTGTCATGGAAATGAAGTCTCATTAAACCGGAAGTCTTAGGTTCAAATCTTGTGTTATCCCTCAATTGGGTTGTGAATTTGGACATAATGAAGATGTAGTCCTACCAAAAAAATTTCTTATTATAACATCTTAAAATTTTAAACCTTTGTATTTTTATTATTTTCTACTTTAATTTAGCTATATTTAAACTAAACGGTAGGAACTAGCTACTATATAGCTCTTATTTTTAGAAAATGGGGAGGGCACTTTTATTTTTAGAAAACGGGGAGGGCGAGGTCCCCTTAAGAAGCTATATTAGGCCCAATATACAATATACATTATGTACAAGTGTCTCCATCACATCACAATCATTAGGTTCAAATCTTGTGTTATCCCTCAATTGGGTTGTGAATTTGGACATAATGAAGATGTAGTCCTACCAAAAAAAATTCTTATTATAACATCTTAAAATTTTAAATCTTTGTATTTTTATTATTTTCTACTTCAATTTAGCTATATTTAAACTAAACGGTAGGAACTAGCTACTATATAACTCTTATTTTTAGAAAATAGGGAGGGCACTCCTATTTTTAGAAAATGGGGAGGGCGAGGTCTCCTTAAGAAGCTGTATTAGACCCAATATACAATATACATTATGTACAAGTGTCTCCATCACATCACAATCAAATCCAATACATGCTTAATTGATACATAATAAGCTGCCGCGCAGCGCTACTATATAACTCTTATTTATTTAAATATTCAGTGCATCGAAATATTTATCTTCTTCTAAATTTATAAAATAATTCCACATTCATATTAAAATTATTTTCCACATTGACCAACTTCCTCATTATTAATAATAATGTACTTACAGTTAATTAGTGTCATTATGTATATCGACTCATTCCATTCTCTTTTATTTTTAATATTATGGTATAAATACATAATTCTTGGTTGTACTTTAATTGAAGTATTCTCTTCATTAGAGAAGGAATATTAAAGAAATATGAAAGTACGGTGAAAGAAGAGAAAAGATAAAGTACCTAATACATATGTAGTTAATTAATGTCCTCATGTATATCGATTCATTCCATTCTCTTTTATTATAAATCTTATGGTATAAATACATAATTTTGGTTATATTTTAAGTGAAGTATTATCTTTCATTGGAGAAGGAATACTAAGGAAATAGGAAAGTATGCTGCAGGAAGAGAAAAGTCAACGTTGGAGTTTGAATCTTTAAAATGGAAGGGGATTACTTAAGTTACATTAATAGTGGGCATTAGTTTTGAAATTATATTATATAAAATTAAAGTATTTATTAATTTTCAATTTATATAATTTAAAATTTATTTAGTTTAAAAGTTAATAAATTTAATTAATGATTTAATAATTAATATTGTAATGAGGGTGTAAATAATAAAATAAATAGTAAAAATATGGTTTAAAATAAATTATATATGCACAAGTGCTATATGGTAGCTATTTCTATCGTAGATTTAATATAGTTAAATTAAAGTAAAAAATAATAAATATATAATGGGACAATATCACTGACTATTTTGTGTAAAATTAGAATATTTTACTTAAAGAATATGTCATGCAGTTAGTTGTACTGTCGAATTTATTGAGTACGAGTGAACGATGTAGATTGACTATTGTAATGTGAGATTGGCCCTTGATGTGATAACTATAAATAAGTTTTGACCCAATAAGATTATGTTGAAGAAAGATATTAATATATACAGTTCTCAAGTTCAATATCTTAAAAGCTATGTGCTGCGTCTTAGAGAGTAGCATACATGTGTATTGATGTTACTGTCACACACTAGTGTTATGTAATTAAATGAAGTATGGGTTGAAGAAAGCATGTTATCTTATAGTTTACATGTCATTGTGTCAACACCATGGAATTATGTGCTAATGTCATTGATTGTAGACCTCCCTTGTAGTGATATTGACAACATATAATATCATATCATGATCAATGTCTCTAGTTATTAGTTCTTTAATTTTTGAATCCAGTCCTATACAAAATGGTTGGTCGGACATTGGACGATTCCTACCTTTTCTTAAACAAAATCATATCATGATCAATGTCTCTAGTTATTAGTTCTTTAATTTTTGAATCCAGTCCTATACAAAATGGTTGGTCGGACATTGGACGATTCCTACCTTTTCTTAAACAAAATGATGTTATCTATGAAGTAAAACATAATAAAGATATAAAAATTTCATCACAAAAATAAGACTATTAATAAAATATTGTATTGTTAAATACCATTCATTAATTAATATTGTTTATGTTAAAATAAATACATTTTTATATAAGTATTTTTAAAAAAATTAGGTTTATATATATTTATTCAAAGCAGGCAACTAAATCTTTTTTGGGTTTATCTAAATGCAATTCCCTGTGTTATGTCCCTTTCCAATATAATATAATGTATTTTTTTGGACTATGCACGCTGGGTGAGATTATTAAGTTATATGATATATAGTTTTTTCTCTCTAATTTTTAGATAATATAATAATGATGATGTTTTGAAAGTTAAAATTTCAATCTATTTTTGCATACATTTTTAATTATGTAAAAAATATATATAAATGGGAGTAAATAGTTTATATTTTAAAAGGTGGGTAATGATTGTTTCAAATAATAGTAACAAAGCTTATGACATGACACATAAGGATATGAATATATGAGTTGTATGGCGACATTTAAATATGGATTTGTCTATAATGCGATTTTTTGGAGATTTCGGTGATGGAATCCGGCGAAAGAAATTGAGGTTAAATCTTGATTTTTAGCAGTTAAAATGGTTTTTTAACTGCATATTTGGATTCAGCACCCTGAAAAACCCCTGGGACCCTTTGATTGTGCAGAAACTAGCTATCAAACTTGCGATTCCAATAAATTGCTGCCGGATTTTGACCGGAAAAACCCGCCGGAAAAGCTTTCAAAAAGTCTCATTATAGACAACTGCTTTAAATATAATGATGCATATTTCCGATCACATGGTATAGTGGTAAAAAAGCCTATGATATGAAGCATAAGGACATGAGTTTCATGGCAACATTTCAATATAATGATGCATATTTCAGATCATGTGGTACAATGAAGTACTAAAAAAAATCAATTTTGAGGTACTACCAATAAGACCTACCTACAAGTAATAATAGCATAAAACTATACTCATGCGTGAGTTTGAATTTACGAAAATTATATTTATTAAATCTAAATTGTACCTTAGGTTTTCATATTTTAGGGTAATAGGCCTTCATTTTGAATCACTTCACCTCCAAATTTTATCTACCTTTTCCACTGTAATTTGACACATGTTTCTTGGTGGCGATGTGATGAGACAAATCGACGGCGGAAGGGGTTCTGATGTGGTCAAGCTTAATTTCATTATATATCTTCCAAGTTGCATATAGCGCTTATTCTAAGTCTTGATGTTTGGGATTGATGACTTGTGTGAAACTGACTGAGACGTGATACCAAGGGACCTGTGTTGTTAACAACCTCATGCTCGTTAATCAAATTTCTTCGTTGACATCCCTGGATCTTCGGGAATATACCAATGGCATATCTCCTCATCTTACGAGATTGGATACTCTTCAAAGTTGGGATATGGAAAATTGTATGCCCAACACGCCATCTTTCAGATGATTGAAACTGGTGTCGTATCTCATTGCCTCCATCATGTCTTTAGAAATAAATTTGTTCCTTTCTTCCACTAACATCTCAAAGAACTCAGAGGCCACTCTCATCACTTCGCTTACCAAGGATTACTCCACACCATGGTTAATCACCTGCAAATTAATTTTAAACAATTAATTCTATGTATCACAAGTCCATTCTATCATGCTTCAAATGATTTATGCAAGTAATTAAATAACTATACCTGGAAAAAAAACGGGTTTCTTGGCAGGCGCGGACAATGGTAAAGACAATTTGGAGACGGTCAAAGCCTTCCAAGCTCAAAATGTCAATAACATGGAGATCATATTATTTTGCAGTGATTACGACTGTATTGGCATTTGGACGCTTGGTATCAGGCAAAATAAATTTGCTGAGAAGTTCTCTCACACCCACTATTTGTGCATTCCATCACTGGTGCACTCCGTTTTATGTTTTCAGTGTTGTTGATCTACATATAATTGAAACCTGCTAAACATTTTTTTTTTTTTTATATTATGTATTTTGTGTCTAATGCCCCTTCCCCTAAACCCCACACACCTTGATTTTTAAAATGGCATCCCCTTACCTACACCCACGCTTGTCATTGCATCAACACTCTCAAATGCCTTGGAACTTACCTGGAGATGATAGCGAGGAAGAAGCCATAGTTACAACATATGGATCGAATGAGGAAGGATCAAAGATGAGATTGTTGAGGTCGGTTCTGTTGGCCAGTAGCAAGCCCAAACTAGAGATTCCTAACTACGATGGAAACCTGTCCACAGAAGTTCTGTTGGACTGGGTAAGCGAGTTGGACAAGTATTTTGAAAGTGAAGAGATCAGCGAGGACTGGAGAGTCAAGTTCACTGCAACCAAATTGAAGGGGCACGCAGCCCTGTGGTGGGATAGTGTCCAAGTAGAGAGGAGGAGGATGAACAAGTTATCGATAAAGAAGTGGTCAAGGATGGTGGCCAAACTGAAAGGCAGATTTCTACCTAAGGATTACCAGGTTTCACTTTACCAACAAGTGCAGAATTTAAGACAAAAAGGGATGACAGTAAGGGAGTATACAAAAGAATTCTACCCGGTGAACTTGAGAGTTGGTTCTACCGATGACACTCCAGAGAAGACATCAAGATACGTAAACGGTTTGAGACTAGAAATACTGGATGAAATCAGCATTCTTTCCTTGAGAAATATAGAAGAAGCCTATCAAAGTGTTGTGAAGGCTGAGGAAAAGATTACTAGAAAAAAATGCCAGGAGAGGATAGGGAACTGGCAGAGGACGAGGATAGTCCTATGGCAGAGGACGAACTGCCAGAAATAACGAAGAGGGCAGCAACTCCAAGGCTTCAAGAACAGTAGAGAAAGGAGACAACATCAGAGGTGGTAGGTCATATCAGCGAGGAAGGGGGAATGGCTGAGGTAGAGGAGCCAACTATCAGTGGTACAGGTGCCACAAGTGGGGGCACAGATCTTTTGAATGCCCTGAAGCAGAACAAGCTAGCCAAAGAGGAACATTTGTTGCACAGCCTGAGGAAGCTGAGGCACTACCCCAAGAAGCAGAAAATGTAGCGGAAACAGGGGAGGCCTTAGTTCTAAACAAAGTATTGTTGAAACCAACCAAAGAAACCGCTGAACAGACCCAACAAAATGCACTATTTCGGAAAGTTTGCAAATCATGCGGGAAGTGTTGCAAATTGATCATTGACAGTGAGAGTATAAATAATTTGGTTGCCACCGAGATGGTGGAGAAGTTGGGTTTGAAGCGGCTTAAGCACCCCACCCCTTACAAGGTGTCGTGGCTGCAGAAAGGCCACCAGTTGTTGGTTGATGAAAAGTGTGAGGTTGAGTTTCACATTGGCAGGTACAAAGACAAAGTTATCTGTGATATTATGCCAATGGGCGTGTGTCACATACTGCTATGAAGACCACGGAAGTATGATCGGAAGGTAGTACACGATGGGAAAATGAATTGCTACAAGTTTATTAAAGATGGAATCAAGCATACGCTTGTACCTATCAAAGAAGAGGAGACAACAGAAGCAAGCGGGACGAAAAAATTGCTAATAGGTGGAAAATAGTTTGTAAAACAAATCGAGGAAAGTGAAGTGAACTATGCTATTGTGAGGAGGGCAAAGATAGTGTTGTTGCACATAGAAATGTCTAATTTGCCTGCAGAAATTCAAGAGATGCTGCAGGAATTCAGAGACATTGTAGTTGATGATTTGCTAGACAAGTTGCCTCCCAAAAGAAGCATCAATCATCATATCGACTTTATACCTGGAGCAAGCCTACCAAATAAGGCAGCATATCGGATGAGCCCCACAGATAATGAGGAGATCAGGAAACAGGTGCAGGAGTTGCTAGATAAAGGGTTGATAAGGGAAAGCTTGAGCCCTTGTGCAGTACCAACAGTTCTCTCTCCCAAGAAAGGAGGAGAATGGCGGATGTGCACGGATTCCCGGGCCATCAACAAAATCACCATTAGGTACATGTTTCCCCTACCACAGATGGACGATATGATGGACTGCCTAAGTGGGGCAGCATACTTCTCGAAGATTGATATGAAGAGTGGCTATCATCAGATCTGGATCAAGGAAGGAGATGAGTGGAAGAGAGCCTTCAAGACTAATGAAGGGTTGTACGAGTGGCTGGTCATGCCATTCGGTTTGAGTAAAACCCCTAGTACTTTTATGAGATTGATGAATGAAATGCTGAAAGAGTTCATCGAAAATTTTGTGATAGTGTACCTTGATGACATATTAATTTTCAGTAGGACTAAAGAGGAGAACCTTCAACATGTTCGAAGAGTGCTGGAGATATTGTAATAGAATAAACTGTTGATAAATTTGGAAAAATGTACTTTCCTACAAAGGGAATTGATTTATTTGGTCTTTATAATTGCAGAAAATGAGTTAAAGATGGACCCAAAAAAGATTGTAGCAATCATTAACTGTCCATCTCTGAAAAGCTTATTTGAGGTACATAGTTTTCATGGGCTGTCAAGCTTTTATTGCAAATTTATAAGAAATTTTAGTGAAATTTGCACACCTATGTTGGACACCATAAAAAAGGTCAGTTAGCCTTTCTGTTGGACCAAGGCAGCAGAGGAAATCTTTCAGCTCTTAAAGAGGAAAATAACAGAAAGGCCAATTTTAAGGTTACCAGATTTTAATAAGCTTTTCCAGGTTCAATGCAATGCAAGTGGTACAGCTATTGGCGTTGTACTCAGCTAAGAAAACAAACCTGTTGCATTTTTCAGCGAGAAGTTGAATGAAAGCAGGTAGAAGCATTCCTCATATGACAAGAAATTTTATGATGTCGTCCAAGCTCTGAAGCATTAGAGACACTACCTGTTGGGGAGTGAATTTGTGTTATTTTCTGATAAATCAACACTACAATATGTGATGCAACAACATAAATTGAACCATAAGCATGCCAAATGGGTGGAGTATTTGTAGAGTTTCACCTTTTTGTTGAAACACATCAGCAAGCATGCCAACAAGGTGGCGGATGCATTGAGCAGAAGAGCCTTGCTCTTACAGGAAAGTACAATACAAGTGTTGGGTTTCGAGCATTTGAAAGATTTATACCAGACCGACACAGATTTCAAAGAGGCCTATGAAGCCTGTCAAAATCCCGTGCTGAGGAACAAAAGTCCATGGTTGGACAACAAATTGTAGGAGGAGCTACTGTTTAGAGGGGGACAGTTATGTATTCCTGATTGTTCGATGAGAGAAAATATTATACGGGAGAAGCATAGTGGAGGTCTAGCTGGACATTTCAGCATAGACAAAACTTTGGATCAGCTTGGACACTTCTATTACTGGCCAAGAATGCGAAGGGATGTACATCGATATGTGAGTAGGTGTAAACTCTGCCAACTGGTGAAGGGACATAGTCAAAACACCGGACTTTACACACCACTACCTGTTCCAAGTAGACCATGGGACTCAGTCAGCATTGAATTTGTCTTAGGACTACCTAGAACACAACGAAGTTATGAATCGGTGATGGTGGTGGTAGACAGGTTTTCGAAAATGGCACATTTTATCCCTTGTTGAAAAACTAGTGATGCCACTCACGTAGCTCACCTATTTTTCACGGAGATTGTTAGATTATATGACCTACCCAGATCTATTGTTTCTGACAGGGACGTAAAATTCATGGGAAACTTTTGGCACACCCCATGGAAGAAGTTGGACACACATTTGAACTTCAGCTCTGCATATCATTCGCAGACTGACGACAAACGGAAGTGGTGAAAAGGAGTTTGGGGAACTTGTTATGGAGCTTGACTGGGGAAAATTCATGGTTACGGGATCGTGCGCTTGCTCAGGCAAAATTCACTTATAACGATTCACCGAACCGTAGCACCGGACACAGTCCATTTCAGATCCTGTACGGCATGCATCCTCGTGGAATACATGAGTTGCAGGATCTAGGAAAGTTGGAGAAGAGAAGTGCTGATGGGGAAGATTTCGTTGAAGCGATGAATGAACTCCACGAATAGGTGAAATCAAAGTTGCGAGACAACATTCATAAATACAAACAACAGGCAGATCTAAAGTGACGAGAAGTCCAATTCAATGTAGGTGATGAAGCCCTTGCACACTTACACAAAGAACGATTTCCTAAGGGCGCATATAACAAGCTAAAATTCAAGAAGATTGGTCCCTGCAAGATTTTGCATAAGTTCTCAGCCAACGCTTATGAGATGCAGCTGCCACCAGATATAGGCATATCGCCTATTTTCAACATGGCAGACCTGTTCCCATATACTGCCAACCCAGAAGATGACAGTTTGGTAAAGCCAAAACGGGACATCCAAGTTGGAGACAGTTCTTGGATGAGGCACATGCCTTTTTCTCAACCCCATGAGATCGAGAAGATTCTCGACACACCACTGGCCAAGAGGACTCGCAGGAAGGAGTATCTGTGATATCTTGTCAAGTGGAAGAACCGTCCAATCGAGGACAATTTGTGGCTCGACGCGACGCAGATACAAAAGGTGGGCTATTCTATGGAGGAGCTCATGGAATGGAGCCATGACTTTTTTCTTACCTCGGGAGCCTGATGCAGGAGCATCCAGCTGACGGGTCATCGTGACAGAAGGTTGTTTGGTCTCTGAGAGGACTGAGAAGGAAATTGCTAAGTGAACATTGTAGTAGTTTTTTTTATGTTGTTTTAATTTAGTAAAGGACAATATTTAGGAAGGTAGAGGATTAATTAGTTAAACTATTGCAATTAATTATTTTTTGTTTTCATGTCAACTTTTACCAGATTGTAACATAGGACAATAAACAGTTTTTGGAACTAAAAAAATGTAACCAACAGCAATTAGGAGAAAACAGTTTCCAGACAATTATTGAAAAGAAACAGAATGCAATTGTAAGAGGTTCGACTTTTTGGAGAGAGAGAGAAATCTAATAAAAATATCTCTGAGCACACTGACTATTTTCCAATATCCTATAACTGTCTATCTATCATTCTGTTAAATTTCCTCAAGCAGTGAAAGCACATTCTCTATTTTTATTCCACCAACATGTACGCATATTTGTTTCTATTTGTATTGATTCAAGCAGGCCAATAAATCAAAACAAGCTTACAGACATAATTAAAGAATATGTTGCAGAAACGAGGGCACAGAGTCCCTGAATTTATCAATCAAAAAAGTGCAGAGGAATCCTGGACGTTTATACATAATTCGAGCATCAAAGGTAGAGACAAGACACAAGCATTTCCGAACAGTAAGGACAGAGAAATCATACAGGTACTTCTGAAGAATAAACCATCTCTGTTTCATTTATAAAATAAGCACAGAATCTCTGTTCGAATATATACAGTCACAAAACCTCATTTAAATATACACACAGTCCATGCAATAATGTTGTACAAGGTTCGATGGGGTATCATAGCATACGGGTTTAGAAGCCCTGATCGTAAATCAAACCCTACAGAAACTACCCACAAGAGGAACAGAGCAAGTCTAACAGCCTACGAATACATACTGATGGCAATCTCAAGTCATCACAACCAACTGCTGTAACCCTAGCCTACAAAGAATAGAATACAACTAACACGAATAATAAGGAACGACCCTACTCGGGTCTAGCCAGTGCACCGAGGAACTGAAGTCAAAACCCTCCAGGACAAACATACTTGCAACGACAGACATCAATTGAAGTTTGTGAGTAATCTGTGGCAGAGAAAGTAAAGACTGAGAGAAAACAATGAAACCAGGGTTTGAATTTACCTTGCAGAGACAGAGCGCTTACATTGCAGTCACTTAGGGTCGCTCTGCTCATGAAGGAGCAAGTGTGTCAGTTAAACAGTGTGAAAAGAAGAAAGAACTGATAGCATAGAACAAAATCTTACCTTGACATTACAGAAAAAAACCAAAGCTAAGACCCTGTGACCGCAACCTGTCCACGAAACAGAGGAATATAACCAGAGAACTCAACGAACAGTCACATAGAAGGATTCAAGACCAAAAGGAGTCGCACAATCCAGCTAAATAACCAGTATCAACTTGGACACAGAGAAGTTCCAGATTGCAACAAGCAAACTATAATCCATAATTCAACAAAAAGATTAAGTGCCAGAAAGAGAAACAAATAACGGAATAGCCAGGCTCAAACAAGAGTTCATTACTAGACGGAGAAGCCGACAAGTTTCCAGGTCAAGAGCCAAGCCAGAGTACCAGAGACAACATAATATTATCCAGAGAAAATCACGTAGAATAACCATATTGCAGAGCCCTCAAACCTCAACAGTTCACGAGAAAAATGACTAGGAGATAGGGTCTGAGACCCTCATACTGAAGCGGGAGTGACAATTTCGAGGAGTGGACAATTGTCCAATATCCATTAGCGCGGGTACAAATCATAAGTGCGAACCCCAAACCAATTATTAAATCATTTCAATGAACCGCCAAACGAACCAATATCACATGTAATCAAACTGTTCATCATTAATTCTATTCATAATCATTTTAATTAACGTTGGTAAGTCTGATAAGGGGGGCTGGACCCATCACTAGGTCTTGTTGACCAAATTATTGAGTGTTCCACCTTCGACTTTAATGGAACTTATACATATACATATATATCTTTTAGTTTCATTGAACCACTAAGCATTCTCTCTTTAACTTTATTATTATTTCAATGATTATAATCTAAGAATAACTCAAAGTTTTTCTCGCAAGAATTGCAACCAAGGAAGAAGAAAATTGAAAATAATATTACAGTCAATCATTGGTTTGAATATGCAAGGCAACTCTATGAGAAAGAATCTGAGGCGGAGCCCCCCCCCCCAGGATCAACACAACTTCAAAGCTCTTCACATTACAAGAGGTGGAGAATGGAATTAAGAAGCTGAAAACAGGAAAGGTCGGCTTGGTTGAAATTCAAGTAGAGTATCTAAAATGGGGAATGAACACTCTTGCGCTGCACAACATGGAAATATTCAACAACATCATTCAACAAGGATTCCCAAGAGACTAGAAAACTAGTCTAGCAATGCCCCTTTTTAAAAAGTGGATACATTAATAATCCATCCAAATATAGAACAATTATGATCGGTCCTTTGTTTGCAAAGCTTTTCGGTAGCATGGTAGAAAACAGAATTAGTAAGTGGGCCGAAGTAAAAGAAAAGAGCGAAAGAGGAGAAGCAGGTTTTAGGCCGAAGCATTCTACAATGGATCATGGTATCACTTTGAGACACATTGTTGAAAAGGTTTGGGAGGACAAAGAAGAAGTATTTTGTTGTTTTGTTGACTTCAAAAAGGAATTTGACACAGTCCCTAGAGATAACTTGTGGCGTAGAATGGAAGAACTTGAAATTCATATGCATTATAGAGTCGTTATCCATAGACTTTATGAAGAAGTGAAAGTCAAAATTAGAACTTCAGCAGCTATTTCAGAAAGCTTTAGAAGTGACATTGGAGTCAAGCAAGGTTGCCCTTTATCCCCTACTCTTTTTGGTTTATATATTGATAAATTGGAAGAGTGGCTAAATCTGCAAGGTGGAGATGGTGTTCAGTTGTAGGAGTTTGTGATAAATATTCTTTTATATGCTGATGATATTGTATTATTTCTAAATCGGCCCATGGATTGCAGATGCACTTATATGCCCTTGAGAACTTTTGTAGAGCAGTGGGGATGCAAGTCAATTCTAGCAAGACCAAAATAATGTTTTTCTTTAATAAAAGGAAGTAGAAAAAGCATGCTTTCTTCTTTGAAGACAACATTCTTGAAGAAGTAAATGAGTACAAGTACCTCGGGATTGATTTCAACAACAAACTCAATTGGGAGGACTGCAGAAAGAAGAGAATTTTAGGAGGGTGGAAAGCATTATATGGTCTTCAAAACAGATGTAGAGAGGTAGAGTTATGGGATTGGAAAATGATTAAAGTGATTTTTGGAGTCCTATTTTGTCTAGTGATGCTATATGGGTATGAATTATGGGCTAGCAGCACCCCCGTTTCAAAATGGAAACAAATTGAGAAAATCCAAAAACGCTTGATCATGAGCAAGTTTAAAATAAAAAGTTCAGTACCTTATGAGATAATGTCAAGTGAAACATGAGCAACTTCCATCGAAACAATTGTTATGGTGCGGCTCATAAGATATCTAAAAGGAATTGAGCAAATGAGAGTAGGTAGATGACCTAATGTTATCTTCAATGAAGACATGAGTGAAAGAAAGAAAACATGGATGAAACAAAACTACACGTGGATGCAAAAATGGAATATCTACCTCAATGTTTGTCCTACAAATAGCAAGGAGCTCAAGGATTTTGTTATGGAGAAGTTTTGTAAAAAGGAATGGGTAAAAGAGTTTGGTAGAAAGAAAAAGTACTACATTGAGGAATTCAACCTTACGTGTGATTTACAACAAAAAGAGTGCATTGGAGCTACCATTTCATGGAGGGAAAAGGTTCTTATTGCTCAATTAAGGACCAACTCGCATCAACTTCGATGTGAAATAGGATGGTGGAAAAGGCCTAAAGAAGCTTGGGAAGAACGAGTGTGTACATTTTGCACGTCTAGGGCAGTGGAATCAGAAAAACACTTCATTTTGGAATGTGATGCATTCAAAGACATGAGAAAAAGTTATGAGAATATATTAGCATCAGATTCTTGGCATTGTCTTTTTAGCAAAGAGATCATCATCAATTTGAATCAAAAAACATTGAATTGCAAAAAACAAAAAATCAAAATATAAAAAGGATGATAGCTGAAAATTCCACCCAATATTTCTGACAAATAAAAAATTATTTGCCCAATGACATGAACAGTTCGAATAGAAATCCAATATTAACAGTTATCCTCTGAAATTTTTAGATATTTCATTTGATTAACGGCACATACCCACTTAGTAGTTCCGGTCGTTGTCTTACGAATAACAATTTTAATATGTATTTAACATAATAACATTAATTTATAATTAATATTTTGATTTTTTTTTAATATATGT
>APFE031133144.1:1968-14427 GCA_000404065.3 Pinus taeda
TAAAATGCCATTTGGCTTGAAAAATTCAGGGGCCACATTCCAAAGAGCAATGGACATTGCTTTTGCTAAAGAGATTCATGACTTTCTTGTCATCTATCTAGATGATCTTACACCCTTCTCCAAATCTGACCAAGACCACTTAAAACACCTAACGCAGATATTTACAACTTGTAGGAAATATGGCATTTCCTTGAATCCTAAGAAATCCTTGTTTGGTCTAGAAGAAGGTAAACTGTTGGGTCACATTATCTCCAAGGATGGCATCAGAATTGATCCAGATAGAATTCAGGCCATCCAACACATGCCCCATCCCAGGAATATAAAGGAACTACAGGCCTTTTTAGGAAAAATCAACTTCTTGAGAAGATTTATCCCAAATCTGGTTGAGCTTAGCAGATTGCTTAACAACATGCTGAAAAAGGATTCCAAAGTCAAATGGACAGTAGATGCCAGACAAGCCTTTGAGAGCATCAAATTTGCTCTTACCCAAACTCCTATCCTAACCAGCCCTCAATTTGATAGAGACTTCATCATATTCTCCTTTGCTTCTGAACATACAATTGCTGCAGTTTTACTTCAAAAAGATGATCTAGGAAATGAAAAACCCATAGCCTTCTTTAGCAAAGCTCTAAGAGATGCTCCCCTCAAATATCAAATCATAGAAAAACAGGCCTATGCCCTGGTCAAAGCCATCAAAGACTTCAGGATTTATATCCTTTACTCCCACATAATTGCCTATGTGCCTAGCCCAATTGTCAAAGATATACTTACACAGGAGCACTTGGAGGGCAGAAGAGGCAAGTGGATAGCAAATATCTTGGAATTTGACATAGAAATAAAACCTACAAAACTCATAAAAGGGCAGGGCTTAGCCAAACTGATGTCTGAAACAAACTTCCAAGCCCTTGACATTAACCAACTAGACAGTGAACAGGAGCTGGCAACTCCAAAGATCAATGTAGCCTTTGAGCAATCCTCCTGGTATTCTGATATCTGTTATGTGTTGCAAAACCTGTGTGCTCCCCCAGGACTGTCTAGAACTAAGAGTAGGTTTGTAAAAATGAAAGCCTCAAAATTCTGTGTCATGGAAGAAAACCTGCTATGGAGAAACCATGAGGGCATCTTGCTAAATTGGCTGATTGAAGGTGAAGCCAACAAAATCATGGAAGAATTTCATGCAGGAGATTGTGGTGGGCATCTATACTGGAAATCCACTGTGAACAAGATACTAAGAGCTGGATACTACTGGCCCACTATTTTCACTGACGTCAAGAGATACACTACTGCATGTCATAAATGTCAAGTGTTTGAAGAAAGAGACAATTGCTGCCACTACCCCTTAGGCTGATTGCAACAGAGAGACCTTTTCAGCAATGGGGTTTGGATTTCATTGGAGAAATCAATCCATCCTCTTCAGGCCAGCATAGATGGATTCTGACAGCAACAGACTATTTTACAAAGTGGATTGAAGCAATCCCATGCAGACAAGCAAATGACTCCACCATTATACAATTTCTGGAGGCAAGTATCCTTGCTAGATTTGGATGCCCTGACAAAATAATAACAGACAATGCTGTTGCTTTCAGATCTAGAAAGATGGTCAGTTTCTGCCATAAATTTCACATTACTTTGGGCCATTCTACTGCATATTATCCCCAGGGAAATGGCCTGGCAGAATCATCAAACAAGAGCTTGGTAAATATGATAAAGAAGGTGCTGGAAGAGAACAAGAAGAATTGGCATAAAAAACTGGTCAATGCCTTATGGGCAGACAGATTAACAACCAAAAGATCAATTGGGGTCAGCCCATTTGAGTTAGTCTATGGATTGGAAGCCAAGTTCCCCTCATCACTAGGGATCCCTGTTATGAGGCTGCTTCAAGAGAGCCAAGCTAAGCCTAATGATATGCAAAGAAGAATAAACCAAATCATATGCTTGCAGCAAACCAGAGATCAAGTTTTCAACAGAGTTCAAGTTTTACAAGAAAAGCTGAAGAAGGCCTTTGACCGAAGGACTAAAGCAGAGGATTTCAACATCGGTGACAAAGTCCTCAAGTGGGATTCCAGAAGAGAAGACAAGGGAAAACATGGGAAATTTGACTCCCTCTGGAGAGGACCATTTGCTATCCAAGCAATACAAGGGAACAATACCTATTTCCTCAAAAGCCTAAATGAAACTGATTTGGATCAAGGTCCTGTGAATGGCAGGATGCTAAAGCACTACTTTGAATATCACCCATGATTGCAGTCTAATTCTCTCCTTGTACATAAGTTGTTGTATATATTTCCTAAGTTGTGTATATATCTCCATATATGTTAAAGCAAAATGTCTTACAGTTTTCCGATAGCTGGCAGCAGTAGATGAATCAAATCAGAGGTCCACCAAGAAGAGAAACACAAAATAGCATGTCAAAGCAGCAAATCTGAGAAAATTGGCAAACACAGTCAAGACCCAAGGCAATCTGACCTGTTGTTCTTGGTCTTTCAAGGAGAAAGACCATCCCCATGTGGAGCCACTGTTGGATACCTATACCAATAGGTTTCATATTTCATGATTGGGTATCAAAGGTCCAAATATGCCCTGCTTTGATAATGCAAAGATCCCATATTTCCCTAAGAAGACAATGTCTGTCTCAGTTTTGATAAGAACCCATTTTGATGGATGGTCCAACAGTCTACTCTGGATCATACCATGTTTTCAATTTCCATGTTGTAGAATAGAGAATGAAATCTGTCCAAATTGTTTAATCTTGGCAGATCAGTAGCTAGGTAGAGAAGCTAAGGTTCCCAACTGCTCAATCTGGGACCTTGGAAGGGATAAGGGTTGTATTAGATAGAAAAGGAAAGCAAAAAGCCAATGAAAAGAAAAAGGCATTCAAAGGGTTTGCAAGTCCAAGTGCACCCTCCAAGAAGGAACAAAAAATGTTAGGAGAACTAGTTGGGTAGGTAGATGGGGTTGCAGATGTGGTGTCTCTTTCAAGACCAAAGTTGCTGGAACATCTACAGGAAGAGCAACACACTAGAGCATGACTAACTCCCTTGTTTTCACCTGTATATCACTCATTACTAACACCCTTTCCCAAGCTGCACAGAGCACAGAAATTCATATCTTTGACATATTCTTATGGCCTTAAAAGCCACATTTCTTGTGTAAAAATCTTTTCATTTTGATCTACTCTTGATTCCAAGTCATTTTCAAAGAAAACTTGGTTGAACCAGCCCTTATCCATTTGTTCCCTCCATATTAACAATTAACTCTATTACTTAGCTCCCTATACCCCACTATCCCTATTATTATAAACACCATGATGTATAAATCCCACAATGTATAAGTATCCCTCCTTTGGCATTATAGCCATATGGTTTGTTCAAAAAGGGAATCAAAATAACACCTGGTCACTTTGATGAACCTCCCAGCTTACCTTCTCTCATTCTGTGTCACTCTGCTCATATAGTCCTCATTTGCAAAGAAAAATCATCATATAACCCCTTTTACCCATAACCTTTTGTAAAAAATGAAAAACCTGGAAAAAACCACAAATCCTAAAGTTCCCCGCCCAAATATTTAAACCAATATTTTAATTACCCGGCGGGCCCCTTCCGAACCTGCACGACCCATCGGAGGACCCGCCACCGTCCGATCTCCGCCGGTCGGATCCAAGGGTGGGCGGTCGATCTTGCGCCCCGATTTGTTGACTTTTAGCGTCCGGGGAAAGCTGTTTTGAGCCCGTACGAGGACACGTGGCAGGCGCTGGGGTTGTTCAGAGCCCTCTCCCCGTTACCGCTTTTGCCCCAAAGGTGGTGCGGGGAACCCGCTTACCACCACCCAACTTACTGCTCTCCCTCCCACGTCACTCCAACGTCATCCTGACGTCACTTCACTTCTGTCCGCCCTCGCGCCCCGTCGGCCTCCACGCAGTCTTGCCACCGCATCAGCCCGCCACCGTGTCCCGCCACCCTAGCCCTCACGTCAGCGCCACGTCACTGCCGTACGACAGGCCCACCATGACATCATGCTGACGTCATCGGCGGAAAAGCGCCAATAACGTCATTTTACGAAATTCAACGTTATAAACGGCCTAATAAGCCGTTTTAAGTCATTTTCATGTGATTAGAGAAGGAGCCGTTGACAACCAGCTGCAGCGAAAAAATTGTCATCCAGCCAGCAAAATTTGAAGATTCCGACCGTTGCAAGTCCAGAATTCCACTGTGCCAAGCCTCCACAGCCCAGCTCGCAAGTGTCTAAGCTGGTTATTCCAGGTATTTAGCCGGTTTCCCCACTTCGCCCATGCATTGTAATTCACTGTAAAATTCACCATTTGGCACCATTAAAAATCTTCAAATACAGTTCTGCCTGTCACACAAAGTCAGCCAAGCAACCTACAACACCCTTAAACCCCAATTCAGTAGAAGAGTGCTCGTTTCGCGGGCTAAAAACCCTGAAATCCCTCCCGAAGTACTAGGCATTGTTCCCTTTTGCCGAGTACAGCCCACTTGTTGTTATACCAAAGAAGTCTGACTAGCCCTGCAAAATTCTCATTAACAATTCACACCCTGTGAATTCCACAGCAAACAGATAATCCAGCTTGCATTACCCTCTGGAAAAGGAACACCTCAATGTATCAACAGTTGACTTGCAGCTAAAAACTCTTTAAGCACTGGTTAAATCACTGCCCCTATTCCTACAAACCAGCTTCTATCATGGCATCTCCTGCAACTTCATCCATCAGTGTGGCCTCACAGAGTCAAACAAACAAAGAGCTGGAAGCCCTGCCATTAGTAGACAAGGATGGTCTCATTGGAGACTTTGAAGGAAACAGGGACTTTTTGCAGACCTTCAGTAGACTAAGGGAAGACCACAAGGATGGGCATGGTACACATGGGGCCTGGGAGTCAAATCTGCCCTACTACTGTCTCCCAGCTATGAATGTTTTCCCCGAAATCATTCACCTCTGTGCTGAACACTATGATGCCCAGCATAGAGCTGTTAGCACCCCATCAGGGAGGATCCTATTTCAAATCAATGCTGAGTCCATAAACAAAATGTTACACTTTGATCAGACAGAGTTGCTGATCCCTTTCTCCATCA
The DNA here is from genome assembly GCA_000404065.3 of Pinus taeda. Taxonomy (NCBI): domain Eukaryota; kingdom Viridiplantae; phylum Streptophyta; class Pinopsida; order Pinales; family Pinaceae; genus Pinus; species Pinus taeda. Next base: position 7,057 of record APFE031133144.1, read on the forward strand.
ATCATTTGATGGACGCTGGTGACAAGTTGACTGGTGAAGAACTACAAAAGATCATCAGGAACTTCATGAAACCTGAGTGCCAGACCACAGAGCCTCCTCCCTATCTGAATGATCAATTCAATGATGTGGGCAGGTTATTACTAGACATGATAGCCTATGTATTGGGATACCAAAACAGTGAGCATGTGGATAGAGCCATGCTAGCAATGCTGTCTGTTTATAGCCCATATCAACCCCCTGCCCAAAAGTACAACTTTGCCAAATTCATAGCCAACAGGATCTATGATCAGTTAACCAAAGTGGACAGACAGGGGGTCTTCAGATATTCAGCCTACATCTATCATATGTTCATGTATTATCACTCTGAAGCCTTCCCATGCTACGTCAGAAGGCTGGATCATACAGGGGAAAGAAGATCTGTTATCTTCTGGACCTCAGTCTATCACAAAGTCACAAATTCACCCTATACCTATTGTGAATTTATTGACCAGTTTGTCTACCCAGTCTTCTGCATGCTGATGAAGTCCCCACCTCCCAGAGTATCCAATGAGATAAAGAAAGCTCTGCAGCTTTCCAAGAAAAACAAAATAGGTGACTGGTACCTATATGAATATCATACAGTCTTCAGGGTCTATGGATGTGAGGTATGCCCATATAGGCTCCCAAAATATGTGCCAATGAGGCTATTTGCATTGGAATATTACAGGAAACTGATTCAATCAGACCTTACCCACTTCCACGGCTCCAAGAAAAAGGCTCACCTCAGCTTCAAAAATGAAATGGGCCCTTTTATCATGAATAGGAAGGAAGGATGGGAGGCCGCAGATTTGATCCTAAAAGACAATTACAAGCTGTCTTATAGCTTTCGGTGGGTCCCTTATGATCCTCAAGGAGTCATCTCGGCTAGGAGAACTAAGTATAGGCTCCTAGCCATTAAGCATTTCCAATACCCTCACATAGAACAATATGCCAATTTGCAAGAATGGCAACCAGATACTCTAGCTGAGAGTTTAATTGAGGAAGAAAGAATGCTTAAGAATGTCAAGGAGCTTGAAAAAACTATTGACCTGGATTATGTGCAGCAGGTACCCTTCAGACTGCCTTACTCAGTGGGACAAGGGACCTTAGTAACAAGGAATGCACCTCAGGCACCTACTACATCAGCATTAGCAATGGACAAAGGCAAAAGCATAATAGGTGCAGAGGATGAGTTGATAAAGGGACAGACTGAGCAACAGGCTCAACAGCGAGCAGAGCAGCAGAAAGAGAAGGAAACAGAGAAAGAAAAAGAAAAGGAAACAGAGCAGGAGGTACAACAGAAAACAGGTCAGGAGACTCAGATGGAAACAGAGCAGCAAACAGGCCAGCAGCAAGAACAAGCTGAAAAGCCACAGAATGGGCTGCCAGAGACCCCTGCAATACAAACTCCACCACCCCAAACGCAGCAATCAACCACCCCAGTCCTACAGACCCCAGCACATGAAGAAAGGGGGGTGAAGAGGCATAGAGAAGAGTCCACTCCTCTCAGTGGACCCTTAGACCAGCCAGAAGCCAAAAGGCAAAGGGCAGATTCTCCAGAGGTAGAAGACATCACTAAAGATGTCTTAAATATTTCAACAAAAGACAAGGAGAGCAGCCAGCAGACAGGAACAAGCTCCTTTCAGCAGGAGCAAAACTTACAGGTCAGCTTGGAGGTGGCCTCCCAATCACAGCAGAGCAAGAAGCCAAAGAGCACTAAGGCTTCTTTCAAAGAAATAAAGGCTCAAAATGAGCTATTAAGGGCAGAGGTGTACAAACAATTCATAGATGCTACACCAGCCATGCAAGAAAGGCTGATGTCAGTCTATGACATCCAAGAATAAAAGATCATCTTCATCCATTTTAAGCCCAAGGGGCCGCAGCCTAAAACAGCTGCAGATTTTATCAAGACAAGGGTGGAGGTCCTGGCCAGAAATATACACCCTATGGACCAAATCGAACTCCACAAGCAGGCTGGAGAGATGGTATATGCCACCCTAGTGGAAAAGGCCACATTGGCCTATGAGCTGAAAGAATCACTAAAAAACACTAACACTCAGCTGGACATTGAAAGGATGTCCTCCAAGGCCAAGGACAACAGAATAAAATCACTTGAAGATATTATTGTTGACTTAGGACATGATCCTGATGATCCAACAGGCATCAAGGCCCTTATGAAGAAGAAAGATGATGACCTCAAGGCATTAAAGAAGAGATTGAAGCTGCCACCAACCGAACACCCTCAGACGGCTGAACTTCAAAAGCAGAAACAGGTGGAGGATCAGCTAGACCTCCTACTACAACAGGATCAAAGGATAAGAGAGTTGGAAAAGGAATTGGAGGGAGCATTACAAGACAAACAGGGAGAATCCACTTCCCAAGCTCCTCCAATAACTTCAGCTACAGCAGCAACAACAGCAACAACAGCAACATCAGGGGCAACAGGGGCCCCCACAACAGAGGCAGCAGGAACATCATCAGCTCAACAGGACAGCCCATCTATAGAAGACATAACCAAGGCTGTCAAGCAAATGGAACTCCAAGTTGATGAAATAAAGAAAGCCAAGGAGAAATTGGCAGAGCTGGAGTCAAAATATGATAAATCGAAGATGACAGTGGCTGAGCAGGGCAGAGAAATAAAGACCCTCAGGGACAGGATAAAGGCCTTAGAAAGAGAACTAAATCTAGAAACAGCCATGGCCGAAATAAAGAGGATTCTGTGGGCTAAAATAAGCAAATCTATCACCCAACAGTGGAAATCCATAAAGACAATCCATCAGCAGATGGAACTACTAGGCCAAGCCCGGATAGAGATTGATAGGGCCAAAGCAGTACTGGGAAACAGGCCAGAACAAGCCAATAGGATGGTGGATTACTTGAACAGGCATGAGCAGGAAGAATTGGCGGCCATGGGCATTCCTAATAGGACAGAAGCAGTCCTCCTTGCCAAGAAAGTGCTCACCCTTAGAAGTTATGTACAGGAAGTGGAGAGAAAGTGTTTTGAGATGACAACAGATGTGGAGGAGTTCAGGGTTAAACTGGTAGAACTGCAAGCAAGAGGCCTGCCCGGTCTATTGACTAGTGCAGGAAAATTGGTCTCCCTAGAACAGTTTGCCAACAGAATGGTGACATACATGGAGAATCAGATCACTGCATCTGGCAGTTCATCTAAACAGACAGGGCCTCCCTCAGGACAAAATTTATATGATAAATTAGGAGGCCTATTCTTCATTGAAAATGAAGTAAATCACCTTTTTGAGACTCCTCCCAATTTCTTCAAATACACAGAGACTGATGAAACTTTGATAAAAATTAGGAGACATCAGATGCCCAAGGAAGATTGGTGGCAATCCATGCTCAGAATTCTGCCACGTTAGCTTCAGTCATTCGGTCACTAAGAGCCCAGGTCAAATGCAGTTATAAGGCCACATGCTTTTAAAGCAGATAATATGAGTAAGAGCTCAGATGACTTAGATCAGAAATCAGTTGTTAAGGATAACATGGAAATGAAGATGGATATTTTCCTCATCCCTCAAAATGACTCTGCTCAAGACACTTCACCTGCTGGTGATGTGAAATTCAGCATGCAGACAAAGGCTTGTTCCCGTAATGGAATTCATGGTTGGTATAGTTTTCGTATGGAAGGATCAAGACTAAATGAAATGTTTGAGAAGGCTGGAAGATACAGGACAACATGAGGATAAAGCAAGCATTTAAGGCAATTAAAGACAAACCCAGCAGATGGACCATGACAGCTGGCCAAGAGGACACACAGACTACAGCTGCACAAACAGGCCACTCAACAGTTAATTCAAAGCATTCAGCCGACTTCAACCAACTCCGTAAGCTCCAGATGTCAAAATTGCTCTGACAGGAGTTAATAGCTTCTATAGCTCATTAAAGATTGTAATAACTGCTCATCTACCAACTCAGTACTATTAAAGAAAGATATTTTTTCCGCTCAGATGACTCATACCTGAGATATTTTTGTAACAAACTTCTATATATTCCCCCTCATTTTGATTAGCAGGGGTTGGACTCCGGATGTAAGAAATCTCTTGATATCTTCTCTGTTATTCTGATATTGTAAATTCTCAGACAGTTAATACAAAAGACAGTGGGATTTCTTCAAAGATGATTTGTCTCTTGATCTCCTGATGGTGTGTGGCTCAAAGTTGCAGGATTCCTGTGTATTTCATGGCTCAATAAGTTTTTCTCATGGCTCTTTGTTTCACCTGTGATCATTGTTATTTCATATGTCGTTCATGTTTTCTATACACTTGAATATCTAGGTAGCAAGGAGAAAGAATAGTCTCAGGATTTGGTCATTGGCTACCCTGAACTCAATCTAAGCTATCTTATATGTTTTCTTCTGATAAAGTATTTAAAGAGTAATTCTTCACTGCTACCTTTAAATACTATATCATCACAGTGCATTGTTGTTTTAGGAATTCAAGTAATTGCTCCTAGATAACAAACATCTTTTACAATATTCAGCTTAAGTAAAGAAATCTTAATTGCTCTTTGCTGGTTGTTTTCACCTCACTCTCACTATTTACATTTTGTTTCATGGAATACACACAGGCCCTGTATCTACACCTCACCAAAATCAGGATCTCAAGGGAAAACTGTCCAAGACCCCATTGCCCAATGGATTAATCTCACCTGCAGATAGACTTTAAAGAAATCAGAAGCGTCCTCCCAACCAAACACAGAAAAAACCAAAAATTTCATCTCATAACTAGCCTAAAACCTTTATCAAGAACAGTGACAAACCTTACAAGAGAGAGCCCTCTCTGACTACAGCTAGGCTAGAAGCTGTAGCCCAAAGATTGGTTAGTGGTTACCCTGGTCGTATTCCCTAAGGAGTCATAGGGAACAACCTGGGCGATAACATATCACTTCACATTGTTGCATGAAATTTTTAAAATCAAATCAATTCCCCATTTATTGAGCCCTCTTATTTGTAATAGATAATCAAAGGGATATACACAAATAATTTAAAGATAAATATACGTTGCGTTACCTATGTCGCCTCATCATTCAATTTCTGGAACTAAGCACTTGCCGTACATTCCTTCAACCTATTTAAACCCTCTTCCATACATATATATACATGAAAGCTAATATGGATCTACGATTCTATACTATTTTAACTTGCACAGTTGTAACCTGTAGAATTGAGATAAAAAAGAACGTCAACAATTCATATAGAGCAACCAACCTGGAGCTAAGGGATTTCCCATGGCAGAATTAGCACTACCAATTTTGTTGAGTTTACCAAGGCCATTCTCAGGGCGAGGGATGTTGGAAATAATATTGAGAGGGGGGGTGAATCAGTATTATCAAATCAGTAAAAATTTTTCATTTCCATACTTAGATACATATACGCTACTTCAGTTAAGCTATCCTGTGTGTATACGCGACTGTGTCTAAATAAACTAGCGTATATCCAGATTATCCATTACATGTTGATCTTTAGATAATGCATCAGAACTTCATTGACCATATGAATAGTAAACAGAAGCAGTAAACAGAACAGATCATCACACACAAGAAGCACACATGAGCACCATGATATAAGGTGGAAACCCAATGTGGGTGAAAGCCACCTACTCCAATTTGTTTCTATCTTCCTTTAATAAAAAACTTCTTTTACAATGTACTAGTGTAGTCCTTTACCAGTATGTAGGCTGCAACCTGTAGAGAGCTACAACTCTCTCTGGTTTTCCAGTTTCTCCTAGAAGGGAGCTACAACCCCCTCTTTAGCTCTCGCACTAGCTAATATACTAGTACGTAGGTGCTGGCCTAGAGAAGGCTACAACCTTCTCTTCCTTCTTCCAGGTACCACGTTTCATCAATTTTTAGACTGGATACACTGAAGCACAACCCTACAATCTAAAGGCCACGTTTCATCCAATTTTCATACTAGACCCATCAATATCATTGAACCTCACAAACACTTAGCAAAATCAACACCCAATACTGAAACCCTGTCAACAAAAATAGTCACCAGAACACAGAGCAGAACACTAAACTCTGCAACAATATTTAGAACCAACTGTATCATCAAAATCACAGCTTAAATGGTGTACACTATTTGGACAAACCAAACACGCGTACATATGTGTTTTTACCAAAGTCAACCCGCGTACAGATCTATAAATATTTAGACAAGACTTATACACAGTTCATAACATTACATGCATCAGTATACAGATCTAGAACAAGCATAATCAACCATATAGAGATAGTTCATTTCAAACCATTTGATCTTGATTTATCCTTAGATCTTGTTCTTCATCAACTTGTGAGATCCCTCCTTAGCTTAGATCAAGCAACCCATAACCTGCATACTGGATCTCATCCTTCATCAGATATTCAAGACTTTCTCCATACATTTTCCTAATGATCTTCTTCTCCTTTTATAGTCTTAGGCCTTTTACAATACCACAGTCCAAAACCATAACAAACCAATACCATGAACCCAATACTAGGGATCAACACATCTGACGAGATACTATGGTCCAAAATCATAGGTTCAAATACCAAGGTCTAACTACTATGGACCAAAAGTAAGTTTTCCCACATGTACATGCTTTTCCGTGCACGGAATTGCGTGCATATGCACACACGACTTCTGATCAACAATCCCGCATGTATACACATTTTTGTATATAGAGAACTTGCGAGTATACCCTGCGTGTATACCATACTTGGTATATAGCGAACCTGCGTATATACACGACTTGGTACATAGTGAACCTGCGTATAACTTGCCTCTGCACGCGACTTGGTATATAGTGAACCTGCCTGTATACTCAGCTTTCTTCATTCTTTGTAATCTGATCATCAATTCTTTGCTACTGACCTACTGCACTATAATCTGTCATCTTGCCATCAAGGACAACACTTGTATCATAGATGCCACAATCTCCCCCTTTGGACTTGAGGCAAAAGCTACTGTCACACTTAGAAGCTATCATCTGATCCCTTTGAGTTGTCCTGCATCCCATGCATTCAGTCACATTTGATATCTCTTCTGTAGATTCATCTAGTTATATGTAAGTGAGATGATCTTCTATGAGAGGGTTGCCATCAAGTACAACACATGCATCATAATGCCAACAATCTCCCGCTTTGGACTTGATAGAAACAACACCAAATCACTCTCCCCCTTTGACATAAAGGGCAAAGGGCATACCAAGATATTCTCTTTCCAAGATAAGCATTCTGCTATTCATACTCCCCCCGAGTACCTGCTGAAATATCTAAATGAGCTCCCCCTCTGTATATGCCAAGGTGTACCAATCTGACCATGCTTCCCCTGAATACATGCTGAAGTCTCTGCTT
>APFE031133152.1:0-17585 GCA_000404065.3 Pinus taeda
GGCACCCGCATTCTTCAAACCGAAAGGAATTTTAGCATAATGAAAAGTTTCCCACAGAGTGGTGAACACCGATTTATCCAGGTCATATTCATGGACCAAAATTTGGTTATATCTAGAATAACCATCCAGTAGTGACATACAAGATGCTCCAACTACTCGCTGAAGTATATGATCCATTTTGGGCAATGGATAATTGTCTTTCAATGAAACTTTATTGAGATTCCTAAAATAAATGCACAAGTGAATCTCACATGTCTTCTTTCGTACGAGCACCAAATTAGAGATATAGTCAGAAAATCTGATGGGAACAATGATTCCTGATTTATACAACCTCTTTATTTCCTTTTCAATTGATGGCAACATTTTTGGATTTAGCCTTCTCAACTTCTATCTGAATGGTTTGTGATGAGGCTTAATGGGAATAGTGTGCCGGATTATATTGGTATCATATGCCTTCAAGTCAGAATAATCCCAAGAAAACACATCACCAAAAGATGACAACAAACTAAAATATTTGGCTTTTACCTTTTGTGGCAATGGTTTGGACAATTTTACCATTTTTGGATTTGGAGTTGTTCTGATATTGACCTCTTCAACACCCTTCTTTGTTGGCTGCAATGTTGGTTTGCGGGCTACGCCATCTTGATCAAAGAGTTCTTCTAAAGGTATGAAGCCTTTAGGAATAGTGTTATCCTTTAGTTGCAACACTTCCATTTGATTGATCTGCACATCATCTTTACCATCATCATGTTCTACATCGATTGAAGTATCTTTGAATTTACCTTTGTTTTGCAGAAAATCGTCAATCTCCTCATCATGCTGGAAAACTTGCCAATATCTTTGATTTTCCAAGGCAGTCGGATGATGCTTGATATGGATTTCAAATTTATTACTGAAGTTCATTGGAATCTTCAAACTACTTGTTGCCTTAGCAAGTGTATCAGCAATGCCATTTTGAATATGAGGCACACACGTCAAGGTATAATCTGAAAACAATTTCAAGATTTCTAGGACTACATTTCAGTAAGCCCACATCCGAGGGTGCTTAGATTGATATTCGCCTTTAACTTGCTTAATCACCAATTCATAATCGCCATATACTGCAATCTTCTTGGCATTCAGCTTTCTTAAAAATTTTAGGCCAGCAATCAAAGCTTCGTATTCAGCCTCATTATTCGAACAATCAAAAGCTAACTTGTAAGGACATACCCGCACATTACTAAGCACTTTGTTCGGAGTGGAGAAAGTACTACATACCCAAATACCAATTCCAGCACCATAATTTCCCACCGCACGATCGAAATCCATGGTCCACAGACCCTCTTCATCTTCTTCTAAGTGCTGAAATTCTACGGGCTCTGTTTTTCCTGCTTGTTGTCCATTATATTTAGCTGACTTCTCAATGGTTTTTTGTTGTTCTTGTCCTTCTTCTTTAAAAATTCTCTGAAATTCTCTGTTATTTCTGGAATACTTGCTACTTCAACTAACTAACTATCTATATCATTGAAACTATTTGAATACAAAACAAAAGACTCTAGTTCTGTATGTACATAATTAATTAGATGATTAATCGATTTCTCCTTGCTTGTAATCATGTATTTCATTTTTTGTTCCCAGTACAATTTTCTCATTTGGCCAAACACAGGAATCGTTGCATAGGAGAAATCTAGTTGTAATGTCCCCTTCAATTTCATTCCCTAAGACCTAGAATGAAGCATACCAAATCTGGGAGGAATGTCGGCCACAACAATATCCATCAAAACATTCTTTTTTGGGATTTGATCAAGACTTACAACCAATTCCTTGATGAGCTCGATACATCTCACTCTGCTGGAATCAAATGCCTAAAGATCATGGTATCTCCTAGTGATGTCCAGACCCAACTTCTCCATGATAGCCTTAGGCATAAGATTGTGGGAAGCTCCAGAATCAAACATAGCATTATGCAACACAAAATTATGCACCCTTAAACTAATATAAAAAGGTGGCACATCACTATCTGGAGACTCACCACTCAATGCTGGCCCAAAAATCAATTCAGGTTGATCATCTTCGACATTCACCATATTAGACATTGGATCAAAATTCAAAATTTTAGAAACTTGCCCTCTATAACTCTTGTTCCCATTGAAAATTTTAGGGGCTAATGTTCGCCCAGTGGGCTAATTTTCCATGATTTTTCCACAAAAAGATTCGCTAATTTCCAATTTATAAGCTAATTCGCCCAAACTTTTAGAATATAAAATTATTTACTTTAAAATCGCCAATTATATAGGAAAAGATATATAAAATCATTATAAATTTGAATAATTTTACAAATATATCAATAAACATTTTATAGTTTGCATATTTGGGATTAATGAGATTCGCCAATGTTTCTAAACTTCAAGAAAAATTTCCATCCTTAAAATTTTCCTTGCTTGTTCCTCATTATTTAAATTAAGGGAATGGATACCTTCAGTTTAGAAATTTCAGTTTCTAAACTAAAAGCTGAAATCCTTTCTACCTCTTTGACTGGGACATCTTTCTTTTCCTTTTCTTTCGATCCAATTGGCTAAATTAATTTTTATGCTAATGGTGATTTGCTGATATTGGGATCATCTGCCTCTTTTCCTTTCTTTTATACAACAGGTGAATCACTCTTTCATGCTGAAACTTCCTTCCTCTTCTGAATTGGTTTAACATGCACATCTCTATTTCTAAGAGAATATTGGCGCTGATGGGTAGACAAAGAATTCATATAACCTCTTTAGTACTCATTTGATTCTTCTTCCAAAACTGTGTCATTTACTAGAATGAAATCATCATCTTTGTGTATAGCTGAACTTTTCGCATACTCCTCCTCTTTAGTAATATAAATAGGCAAATCATCTGGAGTAAAGAAGTGATTTTCTTCCCCTATCACATTCTCTTCCTCATCAGATTCCAATCCATGCGAAAAATTTTGCTGCAGAGGTGGCTGTACTCATTGTTGAGCTCTCTGATCTTGAGCTCGCTATTCTCTTTGTTTGATTCTATATTGTGGCTACTGCTGGCCACAGAAGTTAGGATTTCTAACTTGTGGCACAGGTGTATCAAGTTTCACCCTTTCAAACATCTGCTCCACCTTCCGAAGTAATTGATCTGTCGAAGACAACTCTTCTTTTATTGTGACCTTCTTTTTTGCTCTTGCTCTAGCCCTCTTGGCTAGCAGATTTTCTTCAACACTGACCACGATCTTTTGCATATCTTCCATTGTGGTAGGCTCTCTCTCTCTTAGTTGATAAGCCATGTCAGCATCAAAACCATCTAGAAATTTCATCATGGCTAGCCCCGGCATTTCGCTTGATATGCTCATATTCATGAAGGATTTGAAGAGAATTTTTCTTGATTTCCCAACGATCTAAGAATTGTCTTTGTAGATCGTCCAATGTAGCAATACTAGTAGCGGGAAAAGCTCTGAACCATTTCCTAACTTCACCACTAAATGTCTGTGCAAACAACCTCATTGTCACATTTTATGCATTGATCTCATGAAGGTCATAAAAATCTGCCATTTCTTCCACATGATGTTGAGCAGTAATGCTGTGAGGAGTGCCATCAAACAAATGAATTTTGCTTTGATAATCTATCGTCATATCATCTAAAACTTGAGGCAGCACAAGAGGTGCAAAACGGGCATCCATCCCTCTTGGTGGATTCGGTTTGGGGGATGCTGGGGGAGTAGTTGCAGCTGATGTGTGAGGGGTATGCGGCAGGGTGTGCAGAGGAGAAGCAATTTTATATGTAGAAGGAGTATATGGAGGCGAATTTACTGTAGGCTTTTGATATGTCACAATAGGCTACATAGGGATAGTGGGAATGAAGGGCGGTTTGGTGGGAACTCTTGAGCTAAATGCAGTGACGGAAGATCCAAGGGAGGCGGATGCAGCTTCTAGGAAATCAACAATATTTGAAGCCTCAATTTCAATCCTGAGATGTCTTAAAATAAAATTCTCAATGGCCTTATTGGATTTTTCAACTTCAAGAGCTACAACAAAGTTCAGATTCGGGACTGTCGAACCAACAACACTTTCAAATTTGGTTTCAAACAATGATAACTCAAACTGTGCATTGAAATAAAGTTCTTCAAGATACTTGAAAACTGTAGGGCATGAAAGGGATTTGAACACGGGAGTGTTAGAACTCTCTTCACGAAGAAGTCTTGGAATCAAATTGGGATTTTCATTGACAAGAGGAGGATTTGGATTTGGATAAGCTCTGTTATATATCCTTGAAGCCGGTGTGCTTTTTCAAAATATCAAATGGACAGAAACCAATTTCTCAGCCTATCAAATCCGAAGCTTATCATCCACATCTTAGAATCATCACATGCACGGGTGTGGTTGCAGGTTAGATTTTCTGTTAATGAGACTAGACTAGAGATTGACTAAAGTAGCATTTATCTACTTGCGCTAATTCAAAGAAAAAGCATTTCGAAGGATACCTGGCTAATCTTCAGACTTTGTCTGTAGTTTCAAAATGAAGAATACTAACAAACACTCAAATCAGTCCCCAGTGGAGTTGCCACTATGTTGGAGCCTAGATTTACCTCGGGCTGAAAAGGTAAGCTTCTAGGTCCACATCAAACCACGCTCAACCTCGTAGCTAGCCCTACGAGGATAGGAGAGGGCTCTCTCGAGGTCAATCTCAGAAAAGGATAATTGATGGGGCTTGTGATGACTAAAATAGCTACTAATCTTAGGCTAGGTATGAAGTGCAGGGATTTAATTTGAGTTTTTTGGGGTTTTGTGATGGAGAATGGGAAAGGCAAATTTGGGTCCACGGATAAGGCCTAGTTTTTGCAGAATTCTGATTGAAGGTAATTGTTTTGATGCTTAATATTGAATGAATGGATGGATTAGTCTGGTGAGGAACCAAGGAGGGCAAAAGAGTCTCAAAATTCCTCCTCAAATAGATGAAAACATTGAAAATTAAACAAAATTTCAAGGCAAAGCACAATAGTCCAGTGAATTCTACCTTAATCACTCATTTGTTTAATTTCAAAAGAAAAGAGAAGGGAAAATGATACACATACACATTACTGAACTTACAATTAGATAGGTAAAAAAACCGTCAAAACACATAGCCACATGGATCCCAACAAGTGCTGCAAAACCCTGGTCTTTCCTTTGCCAAAAATGCAGAGATAAAATGTACAATGATGTGCCAAGCAATCCCAAGTGTCCAATCCTAACAATGACATAGAAAATACATGATATAGACCATCCTAACCCATTCCCATGTCTCTAGGGGTCGAGCTCATCATTATAGGAGCTTTTTAAACCAATTCTAAACAAAGCACTGAAATCTAGGCAATCAAACAACTTGCGTCTATAAGCTAGGAAAGTGATTCATTCATTAAATTTTCACTCTTTAGTGAATGAATCCTCTAGAACAAGTAAAAATGTGCCAATATTACATCATGGTCCTCCAATTACATCATGGTAGATCAATAATTACAACAAAAATCAAAACTAGTAAAAACTAGGTGAATTTCTGAGCTGTACAGTGAAAAATAAGCTAAAAATCCTCTATGCACCATGCCTGAAACCTGTATACGTAGCAAAAATTTGGAGCTGATTCTGAATCACTTCCAAAAGTCCATATTGAGCTCATGATATCTCTTTGGAAATTCCTATTTGGCTACTTTCTAACCCAAGTGGAATTTCTGGATTTGGATGTCATTTTCCCCTCCAAAGCTTCAATCGCCCAAGATTGCTTCCTGTGGTTGTAAAAAGTGATAGAAAGGTCATTTTAAGGGTGTTTTTGACCATTTAGGAAACCCAAAACTTGATGAAATCCTTAGCTAATCAATGAGCATGCATAACGTTTGGTGACAAACATAAAAATGTAAATTTTTCCTTCGGAGACCTCCCAATTATAAGCGCATGCCAAGTGGCGCTACACATTGGACGAAAAAACATGTTTTAGACCAAAACTTTCAAAATTGACAAAATTTTCTCAAAATTTCATGAAATTTGAGCTGAAACTTCTCTATCAAGTGTCATGCTAGGCTAAAGAGGCTTTTGCCAATATCTGAAGACGATCATGCCCTTTTTGCCTCTTTTGCTTCTTTGTTGCCTTTTTCAGTTTTGCCTTTAGATTCCTTATTCATGCCTTGGAACTTATATTTTGCGCCCTATAATAGAAAACCATGTGTCTCAACGATGTTTTGTCCCTATCAACCTTGTTTAGCAGTCTCTCCAGGTGGATGTTGATTCTCTCGAGCCAAGACTCCCGATTAGCACTAATCTCTTGCTCCAACGAAGTGAATTCAATCCTCCTCCTTTGGGAAGCTTGATGATTCTCCTGAATGTTTTGCAGATCCATGATTGATTGCTAATCTTCAAGTTGTTTGTTCCTCTACTCCAAGTATTTCATAGTCCACTGAGCCCTCTCCAGGTGGAGGGACAAGGCTTTGATCTCTGTCTGCTGCTCCTGGATGGTCTCTCTAAGATGTGCACTTTGCGGGCCCATGTGTGTTTCGTCATCCTAGACAAGAATGAAGTCTCTCTCACCCGAAGGACCGTCATCCTGCATTGGCCTCTTACCTTTTTCCTGTACCTGTACCTGTGATGTTGATGGTGACAACGAGACCCCTTCCACCGAAGGTGGAGATAGTACTCGTCGGGCTGCTGCAAACAATCCCCTCGTGCCTCTCCGATAGGTGACATATGTCGACACACCAGTAGTCTCTGCCTCCCGTCCTCCATGCCAATGTGAAGGTTCACCCACATCATCGACAACCTCCTGATGAGCTGCTAAAACTGTGAAGAACTCATGGGAAATGAAGTCTTCCTCTGTGATACCTTGCAGGCCAAGCTGATGTACAACAATGATCTTCATGAGCGCATAGTGGTAAATGTTGTTGTACTGCTATTCAGGAGTCTTCTTCTGAACAAGAGTAGTCATCCTCTCGATGTTTCGGCACATGAAATATGGAATGTTCATCAACCTCACTCTCGTGAAATGCATCAATAACCTGATATGGTATGCATAGAGGCGTGAGAAGCGGCCTTCACAACCGAGGTATTTGATAATGAGTCTCATCAACGACGCATAAGATTCCTTTAGAAGCCAGGATGGGAATACTCTGCTAAGCTGCCTCAAATAACTAGTCCTAATGTAAGGTTCATAATATGCTCTATCGAGCTGTTGTCTCTTGTTCCAATCGTCGCCTATATTCGGTATCCCGGTGGCCTGAGAGATGGTTTCTGGTGTCAAGGTGAAGTTTACTCTATCAAGAGAAACATGACCATGATGCAAATGTAAAACAACTAACCGCACTAACTTCGGATGATGCTGGATCTGAGCAATCATCTCACAATACTGAAAGCATGACTCTTGCTGAAAGAATGTCATTGCAAGTGGGTAGGCGTGCAATTGAATCAAGGAAGTCAGCTCTTCTCTAACATGTCTACCACCCTTACGAGGCCTTCTAGATACATTAGGCTCAGTGGTTGAGTCACTTTCGTGCTCATATTTTTTCTGAGAGGATGAATCTATCTCTGTCATGGTGCTGCAATGTGTATAACAAGTAGGTGTTTGATTTTGGTTTGAAAATGATGAATAAGTATTTTGTTCTCAATGCCAAAGGTCCCAAAGGGAAATGAGTTACTGTGAGGAAACTGTGCGAAAAGAAAAGGGACAGTGGATAAAGTTCACTGCCAAGTGATTTTGAAATACAACAACAGTCGCTTGACTAAGTGTTAGGAATGTGGGGTTTGGGAAATTTTACAAATGATATGGGGAAAGGGGTAATGATAACAAATGGTAGTGTTAGTGATAGGAAAAAAAATTGGGAGACAAGTGATATGAATGATTTTAGAATGTAAGGGAAAAGGAGAGGGACTATATAAAGATGTGACAATGAGTATTCAACATGAAAATGATTTTTTTAAAACACCATTTCAAACCCTAAGGAGAAAAGGATAGGGTTTATGTTTTTTCCATTAAAGCCTTATACTCTTCTCTTCAAATCATAGCAAACACCATTTAATAGCAATGGCAAAGGCTCACACACTTACTTGGATCATAGAAGAGTGAGTCAATTTGAAAAGTTTGGAAGCGGTAATGAAATTCCAGGTGGCAGCTCTATGCGCCGCGCGCACAACCCAGTGCGCTGCGACCCCTATGTGTGCCGCGCACATTGAAAATAACACTGTAAATGGCGGCTATATGCACTGCGACCTCCACCCAATGTGCCGTGCAGCAGATGCAACACAACGTTGGCTTCTAAAACCCTGTTTTCATTCCTCCATAGTATAACTTAACTTCTTGTTGTCTCCTTGTGTGCAAATGAATAGTTGGAGAAAAAGAAATGACGTTGTTTGATTTTTCATGACAGCAGGGATATGAATTTGGCATGTTGGCCTGCGTGTCGTGCACACACCCTGTGTGCCACACCTCTTATATGCACCGCGACAGTGAGATTTTACGCGGTGGAAATTTCCCAATAAGCCACGCAGCCTATGTGCACCGCGACCTCCTCCAATGCGCCACGTGCACTTCCAACACACAGTCTTGTCCTTCAAACACAAAATTTTCTCTTCCACAAACTGACTTGGCTTGTTTGGCATACAAATGAATGTTTCAAACACCCAAAATTTCTTATATGCCCTAATGACTTTGATTTTTAATTTTCAATAACCCACTTTATAAATTTGTAGAAGTTTGGCACTTTCACATTTTAATACAACTCTATTCATTTTGTTCCCTCTTTGATTTTTAGGCTAAAATGATGAAACTTTTGACAATGTTTTGCACGGATGATGGAATCTGGATTTCGGTAAAGGATTACCAGGGCCGCACTGAAGAACTATAGAATTTGAAAAACCTTTAAAATTACATATTTATTACAAAAAAAAAATTTAACGATTTCTTCTTCAAAACAAAGTTTTGAAGAAAAATCATTCTCAACATTATTGATGATGAAAATTATGGAATGAAAACTTATTAGGAACATCCTCATGGCCTAGTGGTGATTATGAGACACTCCGAAGCATTTATTGACAAAACCCTAATAAAACCCTAGACCTACTTGACACTAAAACCCTAAAGACAACTTTTGCAACTTTGATGACAAGAAAATTGTATATGCCTTTTTTTTTATGAACAAACATCAACCAGTAGGCAAATGACTTGAGTGAAGTATGGGGATTGGAACCTTCCGTCAGAGGATCGATGCTCCTAAATGGAATGCAGGTGATCGAACAGAATGGGACACCTAAAATGAAATGCAACAAAAGAGGGTTTTGATCTCTGACGAAGGGCTAAACAGACTGACTCTAACAGGGTTGATGAACTCCTTATAGTATCTTAGCTTCCTTTTAACCTCCACCTTGTTATCATCCGATAACTTGTCTTTAAAATTTTAGGTGAAAATATCTTTGACATTATCCTTGCTTCCCATGATGATCTCCTCCTTAATCCCCCAAAGGTTGACCCAAGACTTGACATCCTTATGTCACCCACACTTAAGGCGAAGGTGGGGATTTTGACTTAAGTTAGAAGAAATTTTTGGGAGCCTCTTAGAGTCCATGTTGTAAAGCTTCTTCTTAAACATCAGATATCTAAACATAATCATAATTTCAATGGGGGAGAGGATAGCTTCGATCAAGAGGATAGGATAGTGGGTATTCCCTTGATCTTGAGATTGTATGTTATGAATTTCTTTTTAGTCATCTCAATCTTTCAATGTGACTCTCTTGATATACTGCAACCCCAAAATGCACATATGTATAAGAGAATAGGGGCGATGAGAGTCTCAAAGGAATAATTTTTACTCCAAATGAAAATATCAACCAACATATAATTTTTTTCAAGCTCATAATAAGATTTTCAGCCTCAAATAATCCTTTCCTCGATGTTATAATTCCATTTGAGTTGATGAGGAATGTCAATACCCAAATATTTATAAGAAGAAGTGTTCTCTAACTTATGTTTACAATAGATGAAACTACCATGGGTGATCTTTTTGGATTTGATGATCATGAATTTAGTCTTATCAGTATTGACTTCAATAGTAGACATGAAGAGCCTTAAGCTACTTGCCTATGTAATCATGAATTTTTTCAAGAAGAAAGATACCATCAACATCAACGAGAAGAGTAATGATTATAATAGTAAGCGCAGTGCCCTTGCAACCTGAAATTTACAAACACTCCTCTAGCTTATCGATTTAAATGCTAAAGGGGGTAGGGGGTAGGGGAAAACGTTACTTAACCCTCATATTGCATTTAATATCTTTAGACCACCCTTCGTTGGTATTAATGTTCAGATTGATAGTATTGTAGAGATGTTTCATAGCAATCCTTGGTTTAGGAGGAGCCATGATCTCTTCAAGTCTCTCTGAGAGCTTATCTTGAGGAACAATGTTGAAAGATTTTCTAAAGTCCACAACACAATAGAACATATCAACTTTACTATTGCGATATTCCTCTGCAATGATCCTGAGAGTGATATGGTGGTCAATAGGTGAGTGATGTATCCTAAAACCAGTTTCCTATTTAGCTCTTTTGCCATGGTTTTAAGCTAAAGGCTAAGCTTATTTTCCAAAATGAGCCCCTATAGATTGGCTAGGATGTGGCTAATCATAATGGTCTTGTAGTTAGAGGGAATGTCTTGGTCCCCATTTTTAAAGATAGGCAGAATAAAGTATTATGTCCAAATATTAGGGAAACCATGCTTCATCACCAAATTGAGAAGCTTACGGAGAGGAGGAATGAGGATAAATCTTGCCATTTTAAGGATCTCAGCTTCGTATTCTTCAACATCTTTGAGAGAAAATATATCTTCCTTAATATGAGTGTTTAATATGGTGCCCATGCTGTCTGGAAAGTCATACAACTTCTTGAGATAGTTTTCCCAATTTTCTAAGGGGATATAATGATTATCTTTAGTTTTATGAACAAGCACATTCGACCAAAATGTTTTTCACACAACATTAGAAAGGTCGAAAAGGTGCTCTTGTCTCTTATTGATATATTACTTATTCTTCATCTTGATGACCCTTTTTATCTACTTATATTCTCGAGCTTATTTATTTCATTAAGAGTTTCTCTAATCGCTATCCTGGAAATTTTACAATGTTTTTCCTACCAAGGGTTCGATGTTCTATAATTTTTCTTATACGAAGTCTCATTGGAGAACTTTTTAATGCTAGTGGAAAGAGTAGTAGTAAAATGGTAATAAATTTGATCACTTTTATTATTACAAGTTAGGGAGCCTAAATCCCTTTCTAACTCCCTTAAGAAAAGGTCGATGTTATTCCTATCAAAGAAAACATGTCTTTTTCTTTCACTGATCTTTCGCATGTGGGTGGTATGCATAACGAGATTGAGGGATAAGGACAAAGATCTATGGTCAGAGTCAGTATCATACCCACTAAGTATCTCAGATTTTGTAAAACGGTTGAGGACATTTGTATCACAAATCGCATAATCCGTGACACTACTACCCAAACCAAGGAAGCACATCATGTGACTCGAGATAGGCCACTTTTTAATACCATTACACATGATTAGGTCATGGGAACTACAAAGTTTTAGCTTGGTGGCGAATAAGTTTTCGATTATGTCTTCAGAGTTTCTCTTGAATCTATTATCTAAGTTACCATCTTCATCAAACCACAAGGGTTTGGGTTTAGAGTTTTTAGTTAACATAATAGCTTGGTTAATAACCGTTATAGCATTGAATTCCTTAAGAAGAAGGATATTACCTTCATTCATTAGGTTTTAGATATCTTTTTCTAAGGTATTTAAATTGAAATTCTTATCCATGTTTTTTTTTGTTATAGGATGTAGAGGTGATAGAAGTCAAATAGTAGATTACAAGAAAGATAATATTAGTGGGAGAATGAGAGATCTCGGTCCAAATGTACTAATTGAAGGGGTCAATTTTATGAAGTTATATGTGAGAGGAAACAATGTTCCTTATATAATAGGATATACAACCAAAACCCCTATGGTAGGATTTCTTATTCAAAGTTGACCAAAGAGTTAATCCATCAAGGTGAGGGACCCTATATTCATCGTGTTACCAAGTCTCAACTAAAATAATAAGATCAATATCACTCAGGATCCAACTTAGCATAGGAGATTTACATTACGGAAAGCCAAGACAATTCTAGAAGAGGATATGGAGTAATGTTAATCCTTATTAATCACTCGTATTTTGAAATTTATCTCTAATTATAACTTTCCTATTCCTAACGATTTCATGTTTCCCTTCTTTCCTTTCTTCCTTAACCTTTTGGACTTCCTTCCTAAGTTCAACTTGGTCTTCTAGAATGAGATCTTCACTTATAAATATTCTTGTTCCTTTTAGGCTCGGGGATTTCCTGAGTATATCTAATTTCTAGTCATTATAACTGACCTTGACATGGATTAGTCTATTTTTATGTTCAAGTATTTTTCCTAACCTTATTACTTCTGTGAGATAATTTGTTTGAGTTTGAGATGTGTTTTTAATTGTTCTTTAACTATTTATAATGTGTCTTTATTGATTTTTTCTTCTAGACCAACAATTATAAGGTGTAAGGATATTTTGTGGCACTCATGGTCAAGTATAATTAGTTTGTTAATTTCCTCTTTTATGGTCTTAATATTTAATTTATTTTCTGTGTTATTTAGGGTTGATTTATTATGTAGTTGTTCTTTTAGATTTTAAATCTCTCTTTTAAAAGAGTCATTTCTTTAACCATTGTTTGTTTACTTGTTCTATTTCTTTAATTCTACTTTTCATTGGTTAGAGTTCAGTCTCGAGTGTGATTATTTTATTTTCTAACAATTTGTGGTTATTGTCAAGCATTGTAATTAATTCTAGTTTAAAATGATTTTCTCTTTCTTCTCTTCATCTTTCTAAAGATTCAATGTACTCATAAAGAATATTTATGGTAATTTTACTTGGTCTCCCTTTTTTAGAGGGAACCTTAGAAATATGAGGGGAAGTAATCATAGTGTAAGTACGAAAAACTTAACAAGAGGAGGGAAAGCGGGAATGTACGAACCTGTCAGAGTTGTATTGAGTGTGGAAGACCCAATGTGAGGTTGTTAGAGTTGTACCATAGATCTCTATGATTATTCGATAAGCCTAAGTATCACTACAAGAAAAAAGGTCATTGGTGAGGGTCATGCTTGTGATGGACCTTTAAGGTTTGTCACCAATGTCGCATATGGTGATGGTCCTTAAAAAAGAATTATTGTAAGTGTATCTAATGATGGTCCTTTCAGGTTTGTGAATAAATCCATTTTCAATGAAACTTTTGGTCTCCCTTATCTAGAGGGGGCCTTAGAAATATGAGGGGAAGTATTGATAGTGTAAGTAGACAAAACTTACCAAGGGGTGGGAAAGTGGGAACGTATGAATCTTTCAAAGTTGTATTGAGTGTGGAAAACCCAATGTGAGGTTGTTAGAGTTGTACCATATATCTGTATGATTATTCGATGAGCCTAAGTATATTTAATGAACCATTGAGACCGTAGATTCTTCAATGAACCAACGAGACCCCATATTACTTGAAAAACAACAAAACAATGAGTGTATCACTATAACCAAAAAGGTCATTGGTGAGGGTCGTGCTTGTGATGGACCTTTAACGTTTGTCCCCAATGTCGTATATAGTGACAGTTTTTAAGAAAACATTATTGTAAGTGTATATAGTGATGGTCCTTTTAGGTTGGTCACCAAATCCATTTTCAATGACACTTTTGGTGAGGGAGACCAAAGGCTCATCACTAATTCTCTCTTTGCTGACACTTCTAGTAATGATCTTTTATTGACCCTCACCAATGCTCTTTTCGGTTTCTTTTGGTGATGGTCAAAAAATGTTCGTCATCATTGATCACTCCAATGAGTTTTTCATGACGCTATGTTTCTGTTACTATATTTTTTTGTCAAAAGACAATGATTTAAGACAATTGTTATGGAGTCTTTTTCATCATGTATCTAAGGAAATAGTGGTTAAAGTTAGTCAATTTGTTAAGAAGTAATTAGTGTGTATCATTTCCCTAAAGTAATAAGAATACAGTTTTCCTATGAGTCAACACATGATTCATCTCTATTAGGTTTATTATCTAGCAAATCCCCTTCAGATAAAGTTGCAATAGTGAGTGTAGGAACTATATTATTTAAAACATAACAAATATTTTTCAATTCTATTAATGAAAGATACCTAAAACTCATCAACAGTCCTCATACACCTTAACATGTTTCGGCACAAAATAGAAACCCTTGGAACCACACATATCTTGGAACATATTTGTACCTAGAACATATTGACATGACTAGGACACCCAAGCACAGGTTTGGATTCGCTAGCACACTATAGCACACTCCTAGCATATGTTGCATTCCATGTAGTTCCTAGCATTCCCTAGAACACCTTGGCATGCATTGACATACATTAGAAATTGGCACACATTGGAACTTGGCATGCATTGGAACCTATTGTTTTTGTGCCTAGCATGCCCCTTTTGAAAAAGATAAATTCACGACTTATTAACCCTCTTATGTGTTCATTTCCTTCTATTTTTGCTTGGTTCTCCCTTTTTTCCCTTACTCCTTGACACATATTGGCATACCCTAGCACCCTGCACATCCTAGCATGCCTTAGTAGTTGGAATGTCTTGGCATGCCTTGGAACTATTTTTCACATGTTAGCACACCCTAGAACTCCTTAGCACACTTTGTCACTTCTTAACATGCCCTTGTAATCAATAGCATGCCTTACCAGTGCTTAGCATACCTTGTCACTCCCTTCTTGGCATGACAACTAACACTCCCTCACACACCCTCATATTCATTCACTTCCCTGCATTTTGACCTTGTGCTCCATTATTTTTTCCTAGTAGTCACTAAAACTCCTCAGCATGCACTGGAACTCTCTAGCACAACTTAACACTCTTCAACATGACCTGCCACTTCGTAACATGCATAACACTCTGTGACACACATTGGCTCTTGGCACGTGTTGGCTCTTGGAAATTCTTAGCATGATTAGCATGAGTTGAGATGCCTTGGTATTCTTTGGCATGGTTTATTATTAAATTTATCTGAGATCAATTATTGGAAAGTAGATGAGAAACAACAAAGGAAGATTTGGCACTTAGAATGTGCTAAGACTTGGCACCTATTGGAACTTAGTATTGGTGTTTCTAGAATTCCCCTCTTGGAAAAGGTAAATTGGTGACTTATTGACCCTCTTATGTGTTCATTTTCTTGTAGTTTAACTTGTTTCTCCCTTTAGTTTCCTTGATAGTCCCTCGCACACATTGTCACAACCTTGCACATCTTGGAATGCCTTAACACTTGGCACATCTTATCATGTTTGACATGCCTTTGCACTATCTAGCACATGTTAGCAACTCACATCTAGCCTTACATGTTTTCATGACTTGGGAGCCCAATCAAGTCCTTGGATACTACATTTTATGTGACATTGGCATGCTTCAACCACAACAACTTGACCAATTGCACCTACTGCAAGTAGAATGTGTGTTTTTCACCTAAGAACTCCCTATAACATGTCTAAGGTGACTCATGTCCAAGCTCAACTTATCCCACTTAACTAATAACCAAGGGAAGGATCGCAACTAGCATAAAACAATTAAGTAATATATCTTACACAAAAAATATTTCACATGTATCTCAAGTTCATATAAATAGTAGAGAATTAACTGAAATTTTTCAAGAACTATAAGATGCACAAGACACAGAAGATAGAAGTCGACACTATCTGAGTACCCCAAAACATATACACAATAATGTATAATATAAAGTTATCTAGAATAGTTTAAAACATGAGGATGCACCGAAACTGTGCTGCATCTCATCTAAAAATAATAGCTAAAGGAAAAACAATGTTGTTCCCATCACAAAGTCTCCCTTTGTCTAAAACTACTATGTCGATCCTATTATTGCAACTATAGGCCTACCTCCGTCAAATATTGTTATGAACTTATCCTAACACACTTCATCCTTGGCACACTTAAATTCGCTAAAAATTCATCGCACAAACTCTTATTCATTCCTTTCCATGCACTTTCACCTAGTTCTCTCTTGTGATGCCCCAACACTCCCTTACACTCATAAGTATGCACTAACATTGATTGGAATGCACCTTTTCATTCCTTGGCATGCCCTCACCCTCCCTAGCTATCATGGTCTAACAACTACCCTTAATTTGTAACTTGTGAAGCCAATCAAGTCCTCACTTGACTAAAAGAGCTTGACCAAGTTAAAATTACTACAACTAGACTATGTTTGTTGAATTGTGTAGTTTGGGAGGTACTCCACAAGACTAGTGAAATGGGTTTGTGTGCCTTTGGTTGAAAAAGGATTTGTGGGAAATGAACCCAAGCGAAGGGGTTTCAGACCCAAGATGGGGTTTATAATCTAAAACAAAATTAAAAAGGAAAATTAATATTTCCTAAGGTCTAAGTGGATAAAACCCATAAGTTCTTGAGGGTTCTTAATAATCCTAGTAAAATATATTTAAGGAAGCCTTATGATGATTGAAAGAACATAAAGTGAGAAAAATTTCATTTGATCAAGGAGGAGAGGAGAGATGTAGTCCTATGGTAGGCTGACTTAGAGGGCCAAGTAAAGGCTGCCAAAGGGAGGCGATGATCATCCACCAAGAGCAATATCATCATGTGAGGGTTTCCAGCAATGCCACATACCTTATGGGGTTCGATCTACGATGCAGGATGGAATATTGTTGGTTCTCTTCTAACAGATTGAGCTCAAGATAGGTTGGTCATTAGGATTTGGGCATGTGATTTTAGTGGTCTCTCAGTGTGAAAGTCGCATCAAATTATGAAATAGTAGAGAAGGTTGAGAACATATCTTTTGGTGGTTAGTAGGTCACAAGGTCTATGACAAATATTGAAAAAAATTGAGGGCATGCACTATAATTTAGGACCAAAACAAAACTAGTTGCATTTGTAATATTGACTAAGGTGATGCTAGTTTGAGGGTCATAGAAATCTGAATTTCATGTCAATATTTAGTCAAAGAAATGTCGAGAATCTATCGATCCATATGAGCTAGGACGAGTCCCTTATGCATGCAAGAGTTGTTATTTTTTCTATGGGTGGTGTTCGTGCACATATTTTCTCGGTAATTGAGAACAACCTAAGACCACATCACTGAGGACTAGATAGCCCTCTCACTCTAGGTGTAACTGCTGGTCCTCATCGCACCAAAACGGGTAACCCTGTAATATAATTGTTAGATTTTCAATATTCAATTATAATAATTCCATGTGTGAATATTTTTTATTGTAGTAAATAGTGGTGACATTCACAAGAGGAAGGAAAACATTTGATGAGATACAATTCCAAAGTTAGATTCCCAATGAGCAAGACAACAATAACAAGATACGACAATAATAAAAATAAAATATAAGGAAGGTAGAAATATTGTGTAAAATAAAATAAAGTCATCGATTTTAAAACAAAATTGTGCTGAGATTAGATGAAAACATGTGTAGGAGGAGGAGGCACATTCATTCCACTCTATCCTGAAAAACAATTAATATTGTATATTGGGACTGAAATTCA